>APFE031616002.1:420069-435046 GCA_000404065.3 Pinus taeda
TTGCCCATTGGAAAAGTCGTAATTTTCATTAAACAAAGAAAATTACATTTTGAAGATGCAAAAGCATATGTTGTATGTGAGGCATAGAACCTATCAATTATGTGGTGTCAAAAATGGTGTACTCCACGCAGGGAGACACTGAACTTCACCAATAGTTTCAAAAATGCAGGGAGACACTGAACTTCATCAATAGTTTCAAAAGATTCTCTACGCAGAGAGTATTATATAACTATCATTTTGCATGTCTGATAACTTTAAACATATATAATATTTACGTAAACAAAAATATGTAGGCTCCATCTGAGCCAGTTATTTTGTAAGGTCCATAAAAGGTCTATGATAATGTTGAAAGTAGGCACCATCCCTTTGCTTCTAGATCATCCAAGTCCCGACAAGCCTGTGCGTTGCTTCCTTGGATAGGAGATCGGTGGCTGAGTTTCGTTCCTTGTATATATGATGGCAAACAAAAGTGTCAAAAAGGTTGATGAGTCAGTGAATATTGTCCAACATGTCTCAGAGAATAAGCATTATAGTTAGTTGTTTTGTTTATCCAATTGCAAACAATTTTTGAGTCCCCAAACAATTGGATGTTCTTGCATTGTTTTTCCAGAGCATATTGTATGACATATTTGGCCGTGATAAGTTCAGAAAAATTGTTTGTGCCCCTTCCCAGACCCATTTGAATTTTGAAAAGATGTGTTTCAGTAAGGTGCAGAATGGCGCCTCCCCCACATTCAATTTCCTGAGCTAAGTCATCGAAGAAAGCCCAAGGTTGAGAGCGATTTATGCTTTCAGGGGTAATGTGCCTGGGAGTGGTGTTTGCTTCTTCATCAAGTATGATGTAGTAATCGAATAGTATACGAGCAGAGATAGAAGGCCAATGGGGGGCTGAGTTCTGAAAATATAACGGTTGTGGGTAATCCAAATAGCCCAACATATGAGGATTGGAAGATTTATAGATTTTGACGGGGAGGTAGTAGACCACCAAGAGACCCAGGCTTCTTTCACGGTCGTACCCTGCCAATGGTTAGTGTCCTCGCTGTTGTTCATACACAGACAACATCAGAAAGGTCCATGGAGAGCTCTTTTGATTAAGTTGTCTCATGTGGGCATCTTATTCTTCAGAATTGACCACATAAGAAGCCGAGACTTGGGTGGCGCTTTTAACTTCCATAAACTTCTCCACCAAGATTCACATATTTGTGGTCTATGAGAATCCATTAAGACTAAATAACCTTCTTTGGGTGAATATCTCCCGTGCTTTGCAGGTGCCCATATTAGCTCATCCTCTCCTTCCAAAATTTTGATTTGAGATTTAGTAAGAGTTGTTGTGTAATCCACCCAATATTGCATCAAAGGTTGTGGAATGTGTAGTGCATGCCCAGATTTCCAAGCTTGTTGAGCGAAAGTGGAGTGCTCGATGTCTGCAATATGGTCGATATGTGTGATGCCCATGGTTGTGAGGTGGTTCTTAAGCTCGTCAGACAACCTATGTGCATTTCCACATCCGATCCAAGGGTCCACCCCTATTCTCACTAATGTGCTTGAATGAATTCTCTAGGTGAGTCCTTCCCGAATAAGAGACATCGATTGCATAATAGCCTTCCATATAATTGATATGCCAACAGTATTCCATTGTGGTTGTTGAAGCCAATCCATGAGACTTAGAGGAGAAATATATTTTGAAGTGGCAACCTTGGTCCACAAGCTGTGAGAGGTGATTAACTGCCATCCTAGCTTGACCGCCAAAGAAGTAGAGAAATTATCCAGCCTTTTGATCCCCATCCACCCCACTTCTTTGGAAGAGCAAGTGATTCCCATTCGGCCCATGCAATAATTCTCCCCGGTTGCTTCCCTTTCCATAGGAACCTATAACATAGATTTTGAATTCTAGATAAGATACCCCTTCGTATCCATGCCAGAGACATCCAATACATTGGTGTGACTTCCAGAATTGCTTTTATGAGTATCAGTCTGCCTGCTCTCGACAGATATTTGTGGTACCAAATGTTGAGTCGCTTTTCCATCTTGGTAATTAACCAAATCTAGTCTGCGATTTTGTAGCCATGGAGTTTTAGCCTATATCCCAGATAACTTAGTCCATCATCCATGTGAAGAAGTGTATAAAGAAATTCGTGCAGGGCATATTGAATCTCATGAGGAGAGCACCCAGCAGCAGTTATGGTGGACTTAGCATCATTAATGATCATACATGTGGCCACTAAAAAAAAAAAAAAAAAAAAAAAAAGGTGTTCTACAACGTGCTAAAGTCACCAATACTCCCGTTGAGGAAAATTAGTACGTCATCTACAGAGAGAAAATGTGTCAGGATGCATCTATCAGTAATCTTGATACCCCAAAGCCTTCCCCTGTTATGTTCCTCTTCTATGAGTCTGTTGAGCCCCTCCATAATGAGTAAAAAGAGTAATGGGTACAGGGGGCATCCCTGCTTGAGACGTCTCTCGAAGTGAAAGAAAGGTGATGTCGCCCCGTTAACAAGGACACTAAAAGTTAAATTAGTAATGTAGCACATAATCCATTTTATAAACTTGTAGGGGAAGCCTAAATGAGTTAGTAGCATTCTAATGTAGATCCAGTTTACTCTGTCAAATGCTTTTGAGAGATCTACCTTTAGGATCATACCTTTTATTTTCTTCGTCTTGATGGAGTGCATGATTTCTTGTGCAGTCCCAACAGCGTCATGGATCTGTCTATCTTGCAAGAAGGCAAATTGTTCAGATGAGATGTGGGTGGATAGGATCGGAAAAAGGCGGTTGCCTATGTCTTGGCGATGATTTTGTATATGCAGTTACACAAGGAGATGGGGCGGAAGTCATCGAAGGTGATAGGGTTGCTTGATTTGGGGATGAGAGTGATGAAGGTAGAGTTGAAGGCCTCATACATCTTCCCATTGATTCGATAGTCCTCTATAACTTTTAGAAGATCCTCTCCGAGGGAATCGAATAAAGTCAGGTAGAATTCCATATTCCATCCATCCGGTCCCGGGATTTTGTATGTTTGAACCATTTTAAAGTGGCTTCGAGTTCCCCCAATGTGACTTCCCTGGTCATATCCAGTGCATCTTCTTGGTCTACAAATCTAGGGAATAGTTGAGTTGTGCGCATGACTTCTATTAGAGTAGTGGTTGCGGGACCCTTATAAATTTGTTAGAAGTGTGATGTGGCCAAAGTTGCTAAACTTGAGAAAGTATTCACAGTTTCTTCCTACTCATTTGATAGTTGCCATATGGTGTTGATGGCTTTGCGCCTGTTTGAGAACTTGTGGTAGAATTTTGTATTGTCGTCTCGTTCAAGAAGCCATATAGCTCTGCTTCTTAGTCGCCAGCTTTCTTCTCAATCTTTTAGTATTCGACTCCTCTTGGCTAGTAGGGATGTAATCTTTTCCTTGTGTTCTTGGGAGGAGTATATTCCTCCATGTTCATTCTCAAAAGCAGTTATCTCCTCTTCAGTTGCCTTGAGGATAAGGTCTTCCTATGCTCGCTTCTTATGTGCCCAGATTTTAGATAGACTCTTCAGTTCCCTCAGGTTGTGTGCAAATCCTTCGACAATGTTCCAACTGGCATCCGGGGGATGGGTCTTCCAAAATTTAGTGACTAGCCTAGTATAGTCTACATCCCTTAGCCAGGAAGAGTTAAATTTGAAGGGGGCTCTAAGCTTATTCAATCCTCCTCTTATTTCTAGGTAAATTGGCCTATGATCTTATATGCCCCCAGATCCAACCCATTGTCGTATTCTATGTCCCATATTCAGCAGACACTCCTTTATGAGGAACCGGTCAAGCCTTTTGGAAACGTTGTCCTCTCCTGTTCTATTATTCCTCCAAGTGGGTTGAATTTTGGTTGAAGGGATATTGATAAGGTTATGATCCTCCATTATGTTCTCAAAGAAATCTGATAGGGAGTCCCTCTGAGCATGGTGACCCCAAGTTTCCGTAAATCCAATAGAAAAATTTAGATCCCCACCCAGGATTATATTGTCCTATTGAAGAATGTTGGAATTTAGCAGATGATTCCAGTATCCTTTCCGATTTTGGAAAGGTCCATAAACGTTACTAATCTTGATCTCTGTTTCAAGTTCGGGAGAGTAAATGTCAGCCCCAATGTGCCAAATGCTCCCCCAGATATTACAGATTTTAATGGAGCGGGAATTTATACCCAGGGCCAATCCCCTCGATCGACTGTTTGCATCAAGTAGTGAAAAGTCCATCCAGGGAGCCAAGATTCGAGTAAGTGAGAGATAACACTAGCCTGACCCAGAGTTTCTTGAAGGAAAAGGACATCGACCAGATCAGAGTTTAGTAGTCTTTGCAAGGCTAATTTTTTCCCAGGGCTAGCCAACCCTTGACAGCTGAAGGATAACAGCTTCATGGAGGGGGGGCTTCGAGGGCATTCACTGCTCTAAGTACCAAATCTATGGATTGTTGCCTTCTAGCTGCTATCTCCTCCCCATCTTGTAAAATGCCTTTTGATAAGGAGGAAGGTCGGCCACGAGGTTGCTTAGGGGGGAGGGGGGAGGAAATCAGTCTAATGCCCATGGAATGAGGGGCCTGAGATCGAGCCCGAGATCGGAGCAGGTATCTGGAGAATGAGGGATCTTGATTAGAGACAGATGGAATAGCAGGGGGGTCCTCCGGAAAGGAAGGCGAGGTACTGGAGAAGGTGGGGGAAGAGGGTTGAAGGGGGCATGCCAAGGTAATGGGAGGCTGATAGAAAGGAGTAGAGACCTGATAAATACTCGAAGCAATGCAAAAAGATGAAGTAGAAGGATAAGCAGAGGAGGAAGTAGAATCAAACATACTCATGGAGAACACAACCTTGGCAGCCGCCCTTACCCTGGTCAGAGGAGGTGAGGGAGGCTGGTATGGTGCTTTCCCATGCTTCTTCTTGGCCTCTTTTGCGAGTGCTTTCTCTGCAGCAACCAAGACTGAGAGAGTCACTGCTTCATCAGACGAGGGGGGATTCTCTTGTACTTGAGGGCACATTGGGTGGTATGGCCTTATATTTTTCTCCTGTTCACGCTTTGCCATTCAGAGGAAAATCCTTGTATAAATGTCCCACCTTGTGGCACCGTTTGCATCGGAAAGGAACCCCCTCATAATCCAGAATTTGCAACCATGAGAAAGTTCTCCACTGTAATGTAATGTGCTCCTGGAGACCCCCTCTTGTATCCAAGTGAACTAATATCCTTGCGTACGCCATCATACCGGTGGATAAGTATGATTTTTCATGCTCCGGGTAGGAGCCCAAGGTGTTTCCAATGCGCCGAAAGATGTCTTCCAACCAAAATTAAAGGGGTAATCCAGGAAGACGGACCCATATTGGCCTGACTCCTATCTATTCTCTTTCTAGGTTGAAAAGTAGATTCCAGTGGCACAGGAGGACGGGGGCTTGTTGAAAATGCCAGAAGGAGGACAGGACCCAATTTGTGTGCTCGACTTTGAAAAATGTAAAGCGAACCAACCTCTAACGAATGTTTAGACTAAGGGAAAATCAGCCAGATGATGTCCCCAAACCTCTGATGTCCATAACTTCAATCTTGTCGTTGTATAGCTCCTACCTCAAATCCTTCCAACCAGGACTTGGTCTGTTGTGTCCATTGAGTCTCCCCACTAAATATCCTCCCCAATTCGTATAATGACGTCCTCAACCTTAGATTTGAAACACTTGTATTTCTTGCTTAGAAGAGGTTCAACTTTAGAGGAGTCCTACCGACCCCCGCACGGAGAGGGGTTTGTATGAGGCCTCTCAGGGATATGGTGCGAGCTAGAGAGGAAGGCGTCTGAGAGAGGAGGAATGTCAGTGTAGCAGCTGGAAGGGGGAGTAGATGTAAGAGGCACTAGTGGAGACCCCTGTATTGCGCTTGAGGGATTTCCAGGAAGAGGGTTATGGGATCCGACAGATGGAGGGGGAGGAGGATAACTCAAGGAAATGACTATTGGATTAGGGTTAATGTAGTCGGTCGCGAAATTAAGTGAGGATGGAGACGGGGGGTGAGGAGAGTGCCAGCCAGGAGGGGGCTCAGGAAAGGTCATCGTCGAACTGGAGGGCCCCAAGATCGAGGGCAAGCCTGCAATAGTGTTCGATAAATCACAATAGTAGGGGAGCAGTCCTTCCGAGGATGTATGTGGGGTCGACCAGATGTTGACACCTTCCAACGGGTCCTCCGAGTAATCGATGATATCCAAGTCCATAGTTGCTTCCGAACTAACCTTCGCCAACTGCCTCCGAAAAGAGTAAGTAATCGTCGCAACGTACCTAGGTCAGGTAGAGTAGGCAGTAATTCGGAAATAGATTCACGGTGTTGAGGTAAAAGCGAGACCATTTACGGGGATGTAGATGGTGTTACGGTGACGGCACAACATCAGGTAGTCGGGTCAAGGTGATTGCCTCTATAGGGAAGGAGCTGGCAAATCTGTAGAAATCCTAACCCTTTTCGTGCAATCTTCGGAGCTCCATCTCCTTGTAATTTTATTAATAAAAATAAAGTTACAATATAACAAAATGAATTGAATTAATTTTTTTTTTATGACAAAGAATCTTTCGGTGAAAGATGGGAAATTTGTTTACATCATTCCATGCTCTTGTGGGACTCCTTATATTGGTGAAATTGGTCGATCAATAAATCAAAGGATTTGTGAGCATGTTGCTCACATCAAGCATGGAATCGTTCCTCAGCTTTTGCAGAACATGTGGAAAAGACAAATCATCATATCTACATCGAAGAGGCTAGGGTCATTGCAAGGATTAACCATTTTCATCATCGTAAATTTAGGGAGGCCTTGGAAATTGAAAAGAGATCTCTTAATCTGAATAGAGACGATGGTTGGAGTATTAGCAGGTGTTGGATCCCTACTCTATCTTCCTAGGCTCTCCCTCTTTTTTTTAGGTCTATTAAATTTTTTTTATTAGAAGACCTTTCTTTTTATTATATAAGATTTTAATTTATTTTCTTAATTGGTATCTTTTATTTGATTCTAGTTAGTAAACCTTCCTTTGGTTTTGTATATTTTAATAAAAATCATTTATTAATAATATTATTTATAAATAATACAATTTATTATATATATTTTATAATATTATTTGTAATATTTAAATTATTATATACTGGTTATTTATTAATAATAGTATTTATAATAAATTTATTTTTGGAACTCTTAGTTGACATTTCCCTTCCTTAATCAAAACAAAATACTATCAATAACTAAATAAAATAAAATATTAATAATGTATTCTTTATTAATAATGGCTATTGAGTCAATCTAGATGTTATATTCTAATGACTAGTTAGCTTCTCTCTACATCTATTTAGTTCGATGCCTAGATCTGGTTCCTCATCTTGTCTGAAAGATGAACCACACTAGTTGGTTCGAAACGCGTCAACGATATTTTATTCTATGTGTTTTTCACCGAAAGTTTATGTGTCATACATATTATGGATCACAAAAGCCTAAATTCAAATAAATTTTTTTAATTGAGATGATGTTATTTTTATTTTTATTTTAAATCTAATGATCCATCATAAACATCTCCTCCATATTGGGTTGTAGAGACCCTCTTGACACAATTATAGAGACAGAGATAAATGAAGTTAATCAAAGTCATTTGTATTTAATTTTAATTTTTTATTAAAATATATAATATTTGTTGAAATGTTGTTAAACCAACCTAGATCTATCTTAACTCTGGATCTACAAAGCGTAGAGAGGAATCAAATCTCTCTCTTAAGGTGCAAACCTCTTTTAAAGTGAAAAGAGGTTTGATCCTTCTCTGCTTGGTAGATCTGGAGTTAATATGGATTTAGATTGCTTTAATTATTAACCTTTAAATAGGCTACGTTAGAGAATAATACCATTGGAAAAAAACAATGGGTTAAGAATACCATGGGAAAAAACAATGGGTTGGAGATTGGAAAAAAAACATCCCAATATTTTGTATGGTTTGTGCACTTTGACAAGTATCATTTATTGTGTGTTGTTATTTATGTTAACTCCCGATTAGAGAAGAGAACTATGATGTTTCAACAAAACCACCATACTTCATTAATTAATTAAGGGTGCATATAGCGACAAGAGTAGGGTTTTACTAGGAGATATGCAACTTTGAGAGTTTCAGTGGATATAACGCATGTTTTGTGGCTAGATGGCTAGATCAGGCAGGTCTTTGCCTCCGCTCCCACCTCGTGCTCCAGATATTTTTGTGTTTAACGCATTGGTCGCAACTGTGTTGTGGTACTAGAAGGCAAAGCCTTCTCGTTTTGTTAATAAGTTGGAAGAAATTCCAAAGGTCAAGGTTTTTGCACCACAATCAAGAACACGAGCCTTGCAACTAGTTGAACATGGCTTGGTAGGAAAATTTATGGGGATTTGACCCTCCCTCACATGTTTTGAGATCATGGGTTGAAAAAAAATGGAACCCATGACTAAGGGTTCTGTCACTTCAGCGTTCTGCAAAAAAAAAGGTTTTTTTACCTTCTTTTTCGAGAACAAGGATGATCGAGACCTGATCTTTTGAAGCATACCTTACTCCATGGGGACCTAAGGATTATATATAAATCGATGGAGCCTAGATTTTAACCCCAAAAGTGATGTCCCATATGTCATCCTTGTTTGGATAAAGCTCCCTTTTTTGCCCCTGCAGTGCTAGAATGATACTACTTTCAGAAACATCGACAATGCACTTGCGAAATACATTGATCAAGCTAAGTCACTAGAGGGGCTCTTCTTCTATGCAAGGATATGCATGCATGTAGATTTGGATAAGGGGTTTCCAACAACAATAACCCTAAATCTGGATAGTTGGAGCCATATTCAAGAGGTTGACCATGATCAACATCCTTTTAAATGCAAAGTTTGCAATGAATATGACCACTTTGTAAGAAGCTATAAAATGAAGCAAGAGGAGAAGCAAAAACAAGGGAATGAAGGGGAACAATGGCAACAACAAAAGAGGAGAAGAGGCCCAAGTAAATAAGTGAACAATCTTCCAAAGTATCCAAATTGAGCATGGGAACAAAGGGAAAGGACTATCTTCCCCTAAGCGATCCACTCAGGGAGGAGGGGAAGGATCTAGTAAAGGCCAAAATGAGAAAAATAGTAGCTTCAAGGCTCTCAATTTGGTGATTGAAGAAGGGGGGATTCTTGAAACCAATGTACAAGAACAAGTACAAAATTCGGGACTAGGGTATGAACCATAAAACAATTAGAAAATGATCCAATACTAGAGAAACAAATAGTGGAATCTTCCTCATAAGAGGAACAATTCATCTCCCCTAAAAGCTTCAAATTGGGGCCTTCCTTTCTAAGCTTAGTTGCCAAGCAGTGAGAGGTAGAGAAGGAAAAATAATTAGAAAGGCAACAGAAGGTTGGTCAATGAATCAGTATAGAGGTAAGGCACGAAAAAACAAAGAAGGATAAGGAAATGGGAACACATGAAATCTTGGATCCGAAACTAACAAGATATAGAAACACAAGAAAAGGAGGCAACCCAACCCCTCAATAAGGGGCTAATCATGTAACAAGTAATGAGGGTCCTCTCTTGGAATTGTAGGGAATGGTATCAGCAAAAAGGATTGAGAAAATTAAATCTTTGATCAAGAAAGAGAGACCCATAGTTCTTCTGCTCCAAGAGGCAAAATTGGGGGATCAAAAGGTCCTCCAAAATCAACACAAAATTTGGAATGGTAGTGGGATTCTTTCTATTAATGCAAGAGGAGCTTCAGGCAAGATATTTGTAACCACCCCCTCCACATTTACCTAATTTCATGATACTTCCAAGCTAAACATGAGATGAGTGTCACTATGACCTAACCCAACCTCTTAATTTTAGTTAAGGAAGTGGGGCCTACAAATTGACCACATACTAACATCCTACAGGGACTATAGGTCATTGAGAGGTTGAACAACCACCCCAGGTGACCAAACCCTAAGCTGGAACCCTTTTTTTCTACCCTAGGTCCACAACCACACCCAAGGCATGCATGCAGTTATGAGGGTATAATCACACTCATAAGCCTAGTTGCCAGCAGTTATGACCTAAAATATTCAATTTTGAGCATGTGGTCTCAGTATTTGTGCCACCTTTTCAAGAAAACCTCCAGACCATTACCCATAATTGCCTGAGACTTTCCATAATCATAATTAACATGACAACAAAGCTAAACATTTGGTCTCAAATCAAAAAGTTGACCTAGACTTCCTAGAACACACTAGACATTTTTTTCAAACGCATGGCAAACGTGTAAGCTATAGGTCGTGAATGCATATCTATTCATATTAGTTTGAGATTCATCTAAGGATCACCAAGAAGGTTATATTCCCTCTCCACATTGCTACAACAACACTTATTAGTCCATACATTCATCAACCAATTAATAACTAAACAATTCATGACAAGAGCCACAGATGGTACACATCATCTAACCAACATATAACCAGAAAATAGCCTGCATAAGAATCATGACAACTCAACCATACTATGACCAACATAATAACTACAAGTATGCATGAATCACAGTAGAAGAATAACTTTTATTAGTATACCACATACCACCTGACCATAGATTGGGTCGAACCAAATATCTCTTTCAGCCAATTACCCCCACGCCATATTCCAAGCATGAATGTGGGATCTCATGGAATAAACAACAACAAAAAAACAAACCAGGGCTTCCAAAGGCCAAACCACCTCAACCCTCAACCACATTGATTCCACCTCTATGGTTGAATGTCACTGACACCAACCAAATAGATTTCTATCCAAGTTGTCTAGGGCTCTAGAGTGTTTGTCCCAACCTAGGCTCCAGGACTAATAACTCAACCCAAGTTGTTTCAGAGCTTCCAAAGCACTTGTTCCAACCCACGACCATCAAGGACCTGAACAACAATAAAAAAGAAACAATGAGTGGAATCACCCACAACACCATGGCTATCTAGGAAATGGCAAGGCAGGGCAAGGTTAAAACCATTGTCCATCCAGGAAAATCTCCATGCCAATGACAACTCATAACCAGAAAATCGCATGCATATACCATTCATCCAAAAATCAACGAGGAAACCACACATGCAAATAGTTACCTGCAAAGCAATCCTATTGTTGTTGCTAATCCAACTATTCCCTTGCACTTTCCTATTTTCCTTTGCCTTCTTTTTCCAAATCTAAGTGGATATTAGAGTTCCCCAAGCATGCTCCAAGAATGCTCTAAGTGTGCAAGAGTATGAGAGAATGAGAGAATGAACTAGAGCTACACCACAAAAATTTCAAAAGGCTAGCAACTGATCCTTAGAAGCCTTTTTATCATTGAGGTTTCTATTTTCTTCATTTTCCTTCAATTCCACTATCATGCAAACATGTGTCTCTTCACCTTTCTTTTCTCATATTTTCCTTTATTTTCATCAATAAATGCCAATTATTACCTCTTCGCCTTTACCAGTGCCTTTGCCAATTTCCATAGTTATAAACAAACAAAAAGTGATACCCGCTACAATGTATGCCCACCATTCAACTTGGAATAGGTGTCCCATGGCCTTGATCTTATATTTTTTACATGGAAAACCAACCAGGGGTTGTTACAAAACCCTCCCCTTTGGGGGAACACCATCCTCGGTGTTCTATGACACTTATGACCAACAAACCATTGAAAACAAAACATACTGCCCATGGAAATTTATAACCCAACTTGTTGCAGTATTTACAATGACTAGTGTTGAAAACGTGACAATATTATCGTTTACTAAAGCTTTATAACATAGTTCATTACGATATTTACAATAACAACCACTTTTGGGATAATTTATTAACATAAATTAACACAAGTATTTAATTATCAATCCGGGTTTGTAAAACTTGGAGGCAAATCCACAGTGTATGGACATCATATATAATCAAGTTTAGAATATAAAATTTGAAGATTTAAAGAAGTACATATTACAAATATAAACCTATTTTAACAATTTCTAATTCATTTATGTAATATATGAGGGAAGAGGCTCCTAACTTAGGAGAACCAGGTTGTCCTCCCCTACAATACTACTTTCATGAAGATAAATCTAAGAGCACTAATTAACAATTGTTTATGATGCAAAAGATGTAAAAGAAGAGGCTCCTAACTAAGGAGGTCCAGATTGTTCTATTCACAATCCTATTATATCACAATCACCATTGCTTCAAACCAGAAATGCAGAAATAACTTCAAATAAGAAATGGAGAATGAAATTCAATTTTAGTTCAAGATCAAATAGAAGGGAAGTTTAACTTACATTCTTGTGTGTCCCTTCATATGTAGATTAGAATTAAACCAATATTCATTCAGCAATCATCACACATCTAAATACATTTGAAACAAGAACTAATCTATGAAAATTGAACCAAGAAGTGCACTTAGCTTGGTGTGGGGGCCCTCCACCCTTGCCTTGCACACTTGAAGAAATCTCAGCTACAACAACTTCAGTAAATCAACCAAGCATTAACAACAAATTGAAATGAAAACAGGTTCTTCAAATTAGCTTCAAACTCCAAAATGTCTTCAACATAAAAACTATACAAAAGTTACATACATAAGCATTAAAGTCTGGCTTTAAATAGAGGTTTTGTGAAAAAACACTGATCTATATTATCTCTAACACTCATATCTACTCATATCCACCTATCTAGGTCGAACTCATCCAATTCATCCCAAGAAATATGGTCAATCCCATAAAATCTCAAAACTGCCATATTTCCTAGGGATTTTCTAGTGACTAGTAATGTTTGACCAGCCTTGACCGGGCCTAATAAAGCTTGTTTTGACCGAACCAAATGGAGTTAGCTCAGTCCTAGTTTCCAAGCTTTCCATTCATGTATCCAACTCGAGCCCAAGTGTCCTGCAAACATGTCATCCACATAGCTATTACGGGAATTTCTGATTCAGTTCAAAATTGCACTTGAAACTCAATTTTCATAAAAACTTCTAGAAATTGCAAAATTAAAATTAAATACCTGAATATGCATAAAATACATAAAAATGAGATGGATGTGATGGAAAATGGATGTAAAATATAAAGATTAAGTAAGTGTCCTTAAGCAAAAGTAGACCAAAATTGAGGGCCAACAACCACATGTACTTATGCACATTTCCTTCAACCAGCAAATAATCATACTATCTATGGAGCTTTATAACCACGAATCGATACAATATTTACATTAATATACATATATACATATTCACATTTTCTCCAACCAACAAATAAAAGGATACGGTGCCTGCATTAGTCAACAAGAGAATCTAGAGGCTCACACCTCCACCCTCAAAATTGGTACCAGGATTCACCTCCTTCACAGGAAGTTCAAAATCCACTGCCAAATTCAAACTTGAATCCAATGTCTAGTGCTATGATCCTTGTGCTACTTGTCCTCTCAGTGAACAGTTGTCGAGTCATTGTTCTAGGGCACACTCCCAATGTGCTTCTGATTCCATTTGGAAATGCTAATGACAAAAAAAAATGTACTCCTCGACCTTCCCTTCTCAACTACACAGTCCCTTGGGTAATCCAGTCACCCCCTTTTGTGCAATCACACATCTTCCAAGTTTCGTTGGCATCCCCCTCTCTGCTACACAATCCCTCGGACGATCCATCCCTTGGCAAGGTTTCCTCGCATCAGAAGGTCCAAAAACCAAGGCATATCCCTGCCTCAAAACCATCATACCGGCCATAACATGTTCATGGCAATCAATGGACACTATTGGGTACCAGTGTCCCATAATGGCCATGCTCCTAAAGTGATTTACTAACATATTATTGCATGTTCCAATTCTATTTACTGCTACCATTTCTCTGGTAGCCAATTCCAACCACCGAAACTAGGCATTTTCCATGCTATCCTGTACCAAGCACATAGTTTCCATTAGATCCAAAAGGAATTGAAATAAATTCAAATCACACCTTATTGGTAGCTCCTCAATAAGGTGCACCTGCAATTCTATTTACTTCTTGTCGCAACAAGTCAAATTAGTTGTTTGTGTTAGCACTTGCGATTTCACCTAGGCTGAGATAGACAAACCTCAAGGCTACATCAAACCATTTCACCTCGTAGCTAGCCCTACGAGGTATGAGAAGGCTCTCTCGGGTCAAACTCGGTGGATTTTTCAATAGGATGAGTTGACCAATTAGAAACAATGATTTTAGGCTAGTAAACTAATAAGGAGGGTTGATTTAAAGTTTTTGGGGTTTTTGGTGGCAATTGGAGGGAGTGCAATTCAGGGTGCGGGGATTGAGCTCAGTTTTTGCAGGTGGGTCTTTGGGGCAAGGTAGGAGTTTGTGCTGATGCCTTTAGCTGAGATGGATGATCAAGGAGGAAAGGAGAGAAGCTAAAAAGGGCAAACAATGAATTTGAATCCTCTCTAGACAGTGGAAAACATAAATATTAAACAAAATTGAAAGCTGAGCATGGCATGCATGAATTCAAACTTTATCACTTCTTTTGTTTAATTAGCAGCAAGAGAATAAGAGATGTAACACATAAACAAACTTACAATGACAGTAGGAAACACACCATCAGTACAATAATCCACAAGAATCCACAATGATGTCTGCAAAACCCTGGCCTTCCTTTTCCTCAAGTTGTAGAGATACAAGTAGAATATACAATAGAGCTTCTCCCTCAAGAGTCCAAACATGAAAATGAGTAAGAGAAGGCATAATATAGAAGATCTAACTCCTTTCCCCACCTCTAGGGGTCGAGCTCAGCTTCCTAGGAGCTGTTGCAACTAATTCTAAATTAATCACTAGATAATAGGCAGTCAAAACAACTTGCCTCTAAAACCTAGGAAACCTATCCATGCATTAAATATTTACCATTTACATCAAGGAAACTTCTAGAAGTGTTCAAGGAGAGTAAAAGTATCTAAGTGCCATGAAATTACACAAAAATTCATCATTTACATGCCTCAAAAGTCAACCAAGGTGAAAACAGTGTTTTGCTGGC
>APFE031616004.1:15694-39766 GCA_000404065.3 Pinus taeda
AATTGGTGATGGCTCTCCATCTCTGCAACCTTGCACTACTTACCCATCCTAGTAATCCTAACATTTTTTCTTCATTTAAAGTGGGTGCACTTGAATTAGCAGACCCTGATTGTCCTCTTTTTCTTTTGACTGCCCTCCTATCTAAAAGCTACCCTTATTTCTTCCAAGGCCCAAGGTTAAGCAGTTGGGCACCTTTATTCCTCTACCTAGCTAGTCATCTGCCAAGCTTGAGCTGTTTGGTCAGGGAACATTCTCTATTCTGCAGCAAGCAATTTAACCATGGCATGGTCTAGTTTAGACTATTGGGCCATCCATCAAGTATGATTAGCAGCAGTATTTGCAGAGCATGATACTGCCCAAAAGATAGTAGTGGCATTTTGACTGGCCACTTTCCTGTTCTTTAGTTTGGGGTTCGTTTTCACTTTTCTCTTGACCACTTGATTTTCTTTCCTTTTGATTATTCTTTTAAGGCATACCCTCTTTTCATTTTTTAATTTTTATAGCATGTACAAAAAATATGGAACCTTTGCAGCCTGCAATGATGAACATATTTAGCCCTTCCACTGTCAATCATGAAAGATGAAACCTATTGGTATAGGAACCTAACAGTAGGAAAAAGCCCACGAAGACAAAGGAAAACACACTAAGTTCCAATCCCCATGGATTGGACTGTTTACCATACACGAAAATCTTGGCCAACACACATATCATCTTCAATCACTAAACAAGAAGATTGACTCTCTTCTTGTTAATGACCAAGACTTGAAACATTATTTTTAGTACTCCTCTCAAGGTTGTGCCTTGCCCTATGTACATATTTTCTTTCTTACTTGTTTATTTGTTTGGTCTTGTCTTTGTGTCTCATTGTGTAAATAAGCATAATGTATAAACATTTTTCTGTATTATTTGTGTGTGGATGAATTGAAAAGAGTCTTGTGACACCACACAATTTAGCTAACTTTCAGTCCTCCTTTCTTATGTTGGTTATATCTTTTGGTCGATGAAGTTCTGATGGAAAATACGATCCTTCCATAAAGAGATTTTTGGGCAAACTATGATACTTTTGTCTATTATGGAAATGTTATTCGCACACTCAGTTCTGTGTTTTTTTCCTCACACTTATCTAATTAGTAGAAGAGGAAAAGGGGAAAAGTCTACACAGTCAAACCTAAATCATAGGTCTCTATATGATTCTATGAAGGAACAACCTCTCATGCTCCCAATAAGTCGGGATCCCTCTTCTGCCCATAAAATAAATAAGTTCCAATGCATAGTTCTCTTTAAATATATAAATAAATGTGAAAGAGTAGAAATGATTCTTGCATAGAGAGGTGAAGCAAGCAACTCCACCAAGGTACTGTCCAGGCTCGCTGGAAGTGGGGCAATGTTTGTGTTCCTATAGTGACTCCATCGGGGTACTATCTCAAGGCTCAAGCTTCACCCTTGAATGCTTGAGTTGCATGATTGTGCAGTCAGTGAGCCTCTCCCTCAGCTTGCAAACCATTTTTGGTTCAATTAGTGGATCAACATGCAACATATTAAACTAGGGGTTTATCAAACTGATGTCATCTTATCATGAGTGAATTATAGATGTAGGTACTGTATAAGTCCATGAAAGGATGATGAAGAAGGAGATGGATAAGGGAAACATGTTGAAAGACATATTTGTAGCTGGTTATGCAAGTTGATCCATCAACACAAAACAAAGGGACACCAGTTTGCAATCAAAGCTCAAGACTTGATATCATTGAAGACTCCTCACCCCTAAACCATATGGAGGTGGAAAAAAGAACATACCAAAGAAGACACAAAGTAAGGAGAATAAATAATGGCTTGACATTTTCATGTCATCATACAGTCCATGTCAGTAGCTTCATGTCATTTCATGTCATGAGTTTCCATATGCCACATCATTATTGTGGATTGTATAATTATCTATTCAAAATTTATTGTAAAGTGGAAGTCTAAAGGACACATACAAAATATGAAGAGTCATGTAAAGTTGAAAAGTCATAAGAAGTCAAACAGTCAAGAGGGTAGTCAAAGAGTTAGAAGGAGGTGAAGCATCACCCCATTGGTTACATATACACCCTTATTGTATGAGTAAAGGACTTTTCACCTTGGCTCCTCCCGCAAGGCATTAGAGAGAAAAATTAGTTCTTTTGAAGAGCAAGTGGTGGCTCCATCACTCCAATATTGTAGCTAGTGGTGTTTGATATATACATGTGTGTTGGGAATTTTGCGTAATATATGAAGCTTGATGGAAAAAAACATTCTTCATGCATGGATTTTGAATGTTTGTAAGATTTTTTAGTGAATGTTTATGATCATGTTTGTTTTCACCTAGACTATAGTAGTTAAACTATTTAAGTTATTTTAGTGCTTATCATATTGACAATGTGTTGTAATGGTTGCAATACCTATCGTATCTTTGTGGACTATTTTGCTGGATGTTAGATGGATATCTCTTGTTTGTTTGTGTTTCTACTAGAGTGGTAATATTACCTCTCTCTCTTAGAGGCTCACTTTAATTTCCCTTCATAGTAGAACAACCTTTACACACCTACAACTGAACACTCATGAGGCACACTTACTTTCTTTGCGAAGGCACACCTACATTCCTCTCCCTTGATGATAGTTAGAGCCAATGAAAAATTTTAAGAAACTAACAACCGAGACATATTTCAAATGGGGATCCTATCCCAAATGGTGTGAGGGCTAATTGGAACCACATATCAGAGAGACACCCTTGAAAGTTTTGGGGTCCAACACCATCAATAGAGCCTAATATCATTTTTTTACCATTATTATTTATTTCATGTTTTAGTACCATAACCCCTAGGTTCTCTATAATTGAGTTATGCCAAGACCAATCTTCCTTCACTTGCAAGCTTATTCTTCTTAAGCCCCAACCTTGTAGTCATTTTACTACAGTTGAATAGCGTAGAGCCCAAATGAACCTCTAATTAATGAATATAATATTTCATCCCACAAGTAGAAATATCAAATCACACTTTGAATTGGGTGAAGTACCCAAACCACAATAATCCCTTTGGTTGCCTCCCTCATAGAAAATGATAACCCACCAATGGATTTTTTATTTTTTTTGTGAAACCAAATACATGATGCAATCTAGTGGGAACTCATTTTGTCATTTTCATACATAAGCCACCAATTAGGTGGGTGGGTTCTCTCATTTGGGTTATTAGTGGTTATCAATAACATGCTCATGGTTGGAGATGGAATCATACACTAGTAGTAGTGAAGGTATCCTCGAAGGGGTCCCATACAAGTATGCCCCTAAGGTTTATGATGAACATGAACCACACTTTCATCCCCCCCAAATGGTGGTCCTCATCTACCACATTGTTCTCTTTTCACTACTGCTTGTTTTTGTTTTGGTCTAACCCCATTTAAGATTTTTTTGTTATTTTTTATTTTAGCTTGATTGATTTTGAAAAGTTAAACCTATTATAAATATTTCCTAAATAAAAATATAAAATTAATTTTTAAATAATATTGAAGCTAATTGACAATGGTCATGAAAATGAAGTGTTATGTAGTAGGAAGCTAGAGGTTCAAATTCGCTCATTTACCTATGTTTGTGGAAGGAATATGTAGGCAGCTAGAGATTATAGTAGTTAGTGGTTAGACTCAACCTCATGCCATGTGAGTATGTAACCAACCGAGTTGTTAATTCATCTAGTCAATATATATATATATATATAATATATATATATATATATATATATATATATATATATATATATATATATATATAATCTATATATATATATATAGTTATATATATATTTATTTATATAATCTATATATATTATAATATATATATATTATATATATATATATAATATAATATATATTATAATATTAGAAAAGTGAATCTTGTTGGATAATCCACTAAGGTTTATGGTGTGGAATATGAATATTCATTAGAGTCCAAGGGACCACTTGGAATATGAAAACCAAGGGTAGGAAAACAATGTATTAATATGCATATCTTGTTAATAGAATACAATCTTACGATTATCTTAATCTTGTCTATCATTTGTGAGAGTTTAACATGGTATCAAAGCCCATGGTTTCTTGAATAATCATATGTTTTGCTTCACCTGTTTCTTCTCTACAGTTAACTCTTCTCTTTGTCCTATAATTTTTCTTTATACAAGTCAATTTTTTTTCATGATCTACCTATCAAAGTGAACATTTACGCTACTCTTCCCTTCTTATTTGTTAGTTTTTCTCGCATGTGTCTCACTTGTACCAATGTGTGTGATTTATACCATTCTTGGTCATTAGTTATGTAATTTAGGCTTACAAATATTTATATCCTCTCAACTAAATAGCAGAAAAAGCATTCTCATCAAACTCACATGTCCACTCTATTGTTGTTGTCACTGTAACATTTGTTGTCTGTCATGTGTGTGCATAATAATGATACCAATATGGAGTAGAGGATTCTCCAAGTCCATGTAGACTTTATCCATAGGAAGAAAAATATAGACCTATATTAACTTGCAATAATAGATAAATGTGTCCCTAAGATAGTGAAATGGTCATGCACAGACATATGGAGGAATCGCTATTGCAAGCTATCGCTTGGTTGACTATCTTTTGTTCCCATCTATCTCTTTCTTAACTGAGTCTTTTGTTACATGAAGCAACTTCGTACAAACAAGGTTTTGTTATTTTCCAACAATGCACAATGTTGTTGGCTTGATTGAATTGCATAGAAAAGCATTATCCCATTAATTCGACCTTATGTTATAATAGTAAGGGGAAGTTCATTTCTTCTGGAGACTAACTAGGTTGATTATCGGGGTTCTAGAATCTAGTGGATATATAATGATGAAGTAGTGCTAGTGGTCAATTCTTTAATATGGTTGCCATAAAGGGATATCCATACTTATTTATTAAAGTTTAATCCTCTGTTGCTTTGTAATTATGGAATTCTAATGCACATAAACCTCAGTATTTCTCACTATAGGCCTGAGCATCTGATAAGTGCTCTTGGTGGTAAGAAGTTTAGATGTTGTGAGGAGAGGTAAATAATTCAGGCTTGATGTTCAGGAAAAATTCCTTTTATTAAGCTTATGCTGATGTAATATGTTTGAGAAATACAAGTGAGTGGGATAACATCTGACTGGAAGAAAGATTTAAATAAAAATAGTAGAAATATATCATAATACCAGTTGGAGAGTTATAATGTGTTGAATTAATAGTATTATGTACATATTCTTCTAGTTCTAGTGTTGAATGTCCTTAATGAATGTTGAGATAATGTTTAGGATCAACTGCAATTCGGCGTGAACAACAAGGACATTCCCACGAATTTCAATTGCCATTTTACTAGGCACTACTCTCATTTTTTCCATGACTATATTTTCTCCACTATTCTTTTGAAAGTTCTACATATTTACATCAATTATATTCAGACACGGTTTCATTTAAAACAATAATGGGATTATTATTCTCTTAAGTACGATTGGTCTTTGGTCACTATAATTGCATCCAACAAATTCCTCTTTCACTATATAGAACAAGGATACAAGTCCCTAGATGCCCATTTATGGTAAAGGTGTTTGGAGTGGAGTTTCTTAGATTCACTTGATTCACGATTAAGGGATTTTTTTTCACTATTTTCTTCATAACGCACTACTCAATTTCAGTGATTTAGCATTGGTAACTATCCATCTTTTCATGTTTATTTTTGGTTAAAGCTAACACATGTCTTTTACTCACCTGATTTGTCTAGAAAATGGCTTGAGTTGATGAATTATTAGAGTTATTAAATACTATGACACTCTTCACTATTAATGTTATGGTAAAATTTAGCGAAATCACTCTCACAAACATTCAAACCTGTCTGCAAAATGTAGAAGAAAAGATTGATCTATTGAAGTTCGAATCACAATTTTAGCAAGATGAGTTATAAAAGAAACGAAACCATTCTGCACTTGTTTTTATTTAAAACAATCATTTCTTTGAGTTTGAGATAGAATCCCATTAGCTTCTAGAAAGTGATCAAATAATTAAAGTGGAGGTGGATTGAAATCTAGTACCCACTTCAAGAGCATATTTTCTTGAAGATGCAAATGTTCATCTTTCTTTTCCCAAGTCCATCATCAAACCTTGGGAAGAGTTTGCCAACAACAAGAATAGAACCAATCTTGGATTTGGATATGACAAGCGTGTGTCATTTCATATTCTAGAATACTCAAGCCCATTTAGTTTCAAAGTGTTGGGTTTCTTCAAGGAAACTCAATTTTACCTATTTCTCTTCTTCCATAGAAACAATAAATTCTCAAATGAGAACATTGTGACAGAGTTGGCCATGTGAAATATCACTATTCTATCTTCATCTATGTGAGGTTTGTGGTAAAAACACTCATGATTCAAACACTTGCTTTAGAATAAAGCCTCCTACAAAAACTAAGATTCACCTTGGATAGACCACTTCTTCACAATGGGAGTCAACAACTAACCACTTCTTAGCAGTGGGATTCAACAACTAACAAGACATTTCAGTGACACCACATAATTTGTTCTTGAGTATCAACACATCTTGCAATTGAGATATCTTCATCTTCTCTCATTGTATCTAACATGGGTGAATTTATGGTCATTTATGAGCTTCAAAGATACATCAAGTGAGAGACTAAGCCACAAGCTAAACCTATTTCCTGAGCCTAGGGCTAGAGCTAGTCATACCCAAATTCAGAGTTGTAGTGAGAGACAGAGACATGCCCCATGAGCATGCATTTTGGATGGTGGTTTTCCTTAAATCACAACAAGTTGAGACTTTAATGGTCTCCCTTTTAACACTTCCTCTCGTAGAAGACTTTATCTTATAGCCAGATATGAAATTGTTCTAGGAAATACATCAAGTGTTCTTGGTTGAGACCTTAATGGTCTCCCTTTTCAGGACATTAGGGATCACTTCCTTCTGCTAGTAGAATATATCAACTTCTAGCCAAATTTGGAACTGTTCTAGGAACTGAACTAGGTGTTCCAGTGTTGGTGTTCATCTTTAAACGATCACCAGTTGAGACCTCAATTTCTCCCACCTTATACAATCATTTCAAAGAACACATCAAACCAATTGCTGCCATGCATTTTTAGCATTTTTGTATTACAATGCTCTTCTTAAAATCATATATACCCCTTCAGATTAAGGGGGCAGATGTTAGACACCTAATCCATTAAGGGTTATGGTGTGGAATATGAACAATTATTAGAGTCCAAGGGACCACTTGAAATATGAAAACCAGAGTCCAAAAACAATATAAATATATCTTATCTTTTTGATGAAGTACAATCTCATGATGATCTTAATTTTATTTATCATTAATGAGAATTTAAAAAATCTAAATACTATTCAAAACTTTGTAAGATTTATAAATATTTAAAATTTAAATAATTTAATGTAATACTAATTTCTTTAAAAAACGTTAAGCTAAACTAACATATATTTTATTATATGTTTATGATTAAATGAATATAGATTTTTTATCATAATCTCCTCTCCTATAATAATTTTTTCATTCATAATGTGTAAACATAAATTAGTAAATAGTATTAATTTATAAAAATATACATTAAAAATAATAAGATATCGAAATGTCATAATTTTTTTTTACAAACTATATATTTCTTAAAATACAATTAATTAACCATACATTATACAATATAATTTAATTAAACGTATAAACGTTTTAAAATGTGATGATTCATATGCTTGTATTATATATTATAATTCAAATTCAGATTTTCTTAATTCAATTATGATGAATTTAATATTAATTTAATAGTGATTCGAGAGCTAATAAAATTTAAAAATATATTAGGAATACATTTATGTAAATTAAATAGTGGGCAAACATAGATACACATCAATTCATAATAAACATTTAAACATTTCGCAATCTATATTGCATTACCAAAATATAAACAATTATAAATATTAATTAAACTATAACCTTATTGTTATTAATAATTATGAAAATAATTGATATGAGTTAAACACACACCTATATATAATATGATTTTTAACTAGGAAGATGCTTAATTTATAAATAGGCTTGGTTACATACCATAGTTTATCAGTAGCACATGTCAAGAAAAACATAGTTCAAGTCATATGATATTAATCGACTTAATTAAAAGGAAAAAAATTACATAACTACTTTGGAGATATATCTCATCCTTTAATTTGTGTATACTACTAATAGTATTCTAGAACATTCCATGAAGGTTAAATATGTATCATCCACCTAATAATAATTAAATTGATAGACATCTCTATTTTGGAATAAGACATCCATATTTCTTTTTTCCTTTTAGGTAGAGTAAACTTTTTATTGTCTTTGAAAAAAGAAATTACATGATAGAGGTAGAAAGTTTAGATAGGTTGGTTACTAGGGAAACACTACCATATCCAAAAGTGTATCCTCCTAAGGGAAAAGACAAAAAATATGCCTAGTATTTGAAAATAAACCATACATATATTAATAGATGAGCGTTTGAGACTATAAGATCAAAACACGTAAATAAGAAACCCTAAAACCAAAAGGATAACATGATTAAATACACTTGGAAGAGGGGTTAGAATCTATTGCAACAACCTAGATCAACTCCTTGTTGTAGCTTGGTGAGACGTGTTTAAAATTATAACTAAGTTCGATCTTCATAATTACATGAATAAATAATTTATTTGTCATAAAGAAATTTTGAATTATATTATGTCCCATTTGGACAATTGTTTTTTTTTGTAAGCTTGGTAGGACTACATCTTCATCATGTCTAACTTCTCACCTCGATCTGGGGGGATAAAACAAGATTTGAACCCAAGACTTCTAGTTCGGTGAGACTTAATTTCCATGGCCATTTCCAATTGAGCTACCCCTAGTAGACATGTCCCATTTGGACAATTAAAAGAAAGGAAAAATTTAAATTTGGTAACAAGTTCACGCATCATCTCTAGAATTTTGGTGGTTTTATGAAGATAAACAATAAAAGATTCTGAGGTAATATGGTCTGAATTCTAAAGAAGAAGAAGTCTAGTCCATCCTAGTTATATAATACACACTTTGAGGCACACTAATTTGAGAATTTGATGGCACACACTCTGAAACTTTGAGACAGGCAAGTCTAAGAATCTGATAGCACACATGCCTAAATTTTGAGGCTAGAATATCCAAATTTCTTAATCTTTGTTGATGAAAAGAATACTATTGTATTATCTATGCATTAGATTAGAATAATAAACAGTGTTCAAACCTCTGCGGAAGACATATAGTTGGATCCTTGAGGATAGTTTGATGACATCCAATGGGAAGAATGGAGGGATGACTTGACAATGGAAGGAACTAGTTACTAGACTATATTTGACTTGGATTTCTCTTGAACCTATAAGGAATATATTGATGGGGTTTTCCCCTTAGTGGGTTATTTTCACGACCTCTGACCTAATCTCTTGTGTTTTTGTATCGTATGCACTATGATCTCAATGTTTTGGTAATTACTTGATGAAGAAGATTAAAAAACCTAGAAATAAGAACAATAATAATATTCATAAGTAATTATATTGTTAATGAATTCAGTTATCACTAAAATTATAACATGGTATCATAGTTAGGGAAAGAGAAAGAGCACTATTATAGAAGCCAAGATCATAAAATTAGTAAAGTATATCTGTATGGATCAACTCTCAAGATACAAGCTTTCTCTATATCATCGGAATTTGAAAGAAGAACTACTAGATAGTTTTTCTGAATATTTACTATGGGAAAGATCTTTGTACTTGAATCAGACTATAATCCTTCTAATATTTGTATCGAAGGTGTTTTCACTGCTACAACACCCTACAAAATTTTGCTACATTCAAATTTTGGAGCCTACCTACTATCATATCAAGTGTTGCTTTTAGTCACCAAGTGTCATTTCATGTTTAAAGTATCCTTTTTCTTTCCTAAGTTTCATTTCATTATTAGGAACATTCATAATGGACTTCACAGTCTTAGTACACTTTCTAGTCACAAAATGACAGTTTTGGTCACAATTGCACACACTTTGTCTATTGTACTAGGAGAGTATTAGTAAAATTGTGTTTTGATGTATGCTCCTCAATATTGGGTCTTGTCTAAGTGTTATTGATGATTTGGTATGTGTTGCACTTGTTTTTACTCCAAACTAGTTGTGTTTTCCTATGCCTTACCTTAAACTGAAACAAATTTCAGTTTTCATAAGCTTTCCCACTAGGCCTGGGAGAGCGACCTGCACACTCTAAAAGCTTAAACAAATGCTCCTTATTTATTGGGATTGCACCCAAACATAGCTTTGCCTCCCTTACAAGCACACAATGCACTCTCAAGCATCAAGACCCACTTATTTTTCCAAATTATGCCCTCATTGTGCCCTCTCTCCCAGATTAGTGTGCAATGCACCAACAATGATCAATCAAGCCTCCTTTGAGCCTTGAGACTGCAACCTACACCCTTATGATGCCTAGGCCTTTCCATTTGAGCGCACCTCACATCAACAATCCATAGTGAGTTCCCTTTTCCTTTTGTGGCTGCGCCTTGTGCACTCCATCAAGCCTCCTCTTCTTAATAAGGTGCACATGACATCCTCAATGGCTAACACATGACCCCTTGCCCCTTGTCAGTGCACCATGTGCCAAGAAACTTCCTCTTCATGTTTGTAGCACATTGTTGATTCATAGTCAGAAATTTTGCATGAAACATGGCAGAATAAGATATTTCTAGGTAGATGTCTGCTTGCCATGAGTAATATTACTTACAAATTCTATTAGAACAACATGACAAGGATATATGGGAGATCTATCAAATGAAGCATCTCAAGGAATCATTCAAAGAAAAAATAACACATGATTACAACAAGTGAAAGAACATTATATTTCGGTGATCAAAGTGTTCCATAAAAACTCCATATGATATCAAGGCCCTTTGGAAGGTAGATTGCAACAAAAACGAGAAATTTTCATCAAGGATTGTGTACATAGGTGGTAGAATTATCATATGTTAATAAATTCCATGTCACAAGTCACTATGGCTCTAAGTCATCAATGTCAGTGGTTCTTCATGTTGTTGCCAAATGAAGATGTGGAAATAATGATGTAGTTTTGTAAATATGAGTATGTGGATGTCCAAGAGTCATATATGAACAAAAGAGCCACATAAAAAAATATAAAGGTCACACATATAAGTCCAAAAGCCAAAAATAAGTCCAAAAGTCATGTTGAAATTCAAAAGCAATTTGGAAGTCCAAAGGTTATTTAGAAATCTAAAGGTCATTAGAAGTTGAAAATTCACAAGGGAAGCTCAAGGGTCATGGGGATATGATGAGTCCTGCCTCTAGTTATAAAAGAAGACTCATTACTTAAAGAGAGGGATTTTCACCTTGGATTCTCCCACAAGGAATCATAGAGATAGAGAATATTTTCGAGATCAACTAGTGGTTCAAATGCTCCACTATTGGAACAAATGGTGTTAATTGTACTCATGTATCTTACAGATTTTGAATAATACTTGAAGTCTATTAGGAAAACACATTTTCATGCATATATTGTGGATTTTTTAAGGCTATTATTTGAATATTTGTGGTTTATGTTGGCGTTCTAATGCATTGGAGAAATTGAACTAATTGGTGGCTTTGGTGCTTATCTCATTGAAAGTGTTTTGTGATGGTTATAATGATAATTGAATCTATGTGAAATATTTTTCTTGATGATTAGTGATTCTTATTCATTTATGTGTATGTGTATTTACTAGAATAATATTGCTACTTTTATTTTAGAGACTTACTTTTGTTTCCTTGGAGTGAAAGAACCTTGATACATTTGCAATTAAACATTTCACATGGCACATTTCTTGCTCATTCAAAGTACATGTGCGCAACTCTCTTATGCTAATTTCTCAAGCCAAGGAAATATTTAAATAAATGGAATATAGGCCATATTCTGGATGGGACTCCTATACCAAATAGTGTGAGGTCTAGTTGGGACTTCATATCAAGGATATCCCCTGTATGTTGGCAAGATCTAACACCATCAACATGCTAGTGCTATAAGGAGGGAAATCACCTTTTTACATCTCATAATTTACCTCACCCCTTCAATGAAGCATCTATGCAAGGAAGTAATGGTCTGAGTTCAAATTCAACTCCCATTCGTAAGATTGGATAATATTCTCATCTTGGTTTGAAACAAACTTTTAAAGTTACTTACTATCAACTTTGAACAATCCAACCAATTACTCATTAGTTCACAAGGGCTCTTGGATTACTTTCCGTTGCTCATAATATTCCTTATAATCTAGGAAAGAAAGAGACTACTCATACTAGTGTATTGGTTTCATTAATGGAAGATTTAGTTTATTGCCACCCTTGAAGAGTTAAAAGAGCCTTCAGAAGAGATAGTTTAACAAGGGTACCTTCCACCTATTGAGGGAGGTTTAGAAGGTGATGAGGGATATTTTTAATTTTCTGAAGAACAACCGAGATATGAAAAACAACCTGATTATAACAAAGATTTAAATGGTGAAGGAGAATACTCTTCAGATATATAAGAGGAGGAAGGAGGAGAAGAATACATGAATGATCAAGACTTAGATTGGATGGCCCAAGGGCCACTTGATTTTCTATATAATATTCACTAGATGCCTTAACATCCAGAAAAATTGTTGCCAAATTTTGATCGTGACAAGAAGGCCAAAGATGAAGACCATATTGATTATTGCTACATGCATTTATGAATGCTTGAGGTACATTTCAATAACGTTGCTTCTAGACGTTTTTCATACACTCTAGAAGGTAGAGTATCAGTATGGTGTCAAAATCTCCCAACCAATTCAATCCATAGTTTGAGGGAGTTTAAGAGGTTGTTTTTAGAAAATTTCATTGATGATAAAACTCCCACCATGTTAATAAAAGAACTCGGGAATATTAAAATGAGGGACAAGGAAAGAGTGAGGGATTTCAATCAAATATTTACCCTTATATTGAAAAAGTCTCCTGCATATATGCAACCACACAATGAAATCACTAATGACTATTATATAGTTTTCTTGCCTACCAATATCTGTGGGTTAATAAAGAAAGATGAAAAGGAGACATTGGATTTAAATTTTGTAGAAGCCCTTGCTATTGAAAATGATCTATGTTCTATTGGAGTCATTATAGATCCTGAGGATTCTAAAGAACTCAAGCCTCTTTAACAAAAACTAAGGAAAAGGATTCTTTTGACATGGAAATCCAGGCCAAGCCTTTAAAGATACTTACTAATGAGGTTTTTGAATTAAAGAGAAAGTCAAGTGAGGAATCTACCAACAACAAGTCTTCTAAGATATTTTTTCTTAAGATAAATAACAATAATCAAGCAACCAAATATACTAGAGATCGAGTTTTGTGTTTAATGTGGAAATTTTAGGTATGGAAACTATTGCACCTTCCATCAGGAAAGGCATTCAAAGAAAACATGCCCGCAATGGAATCACAACATTAATGGTATGGAAAATCATATTATCGATACCTTATTAGAAAATGAGAATTCTAAGTAGATTGAAGAAAGAAATGAAATTTCCACGGTCGAGGAAAGTACAAGTGTTGGACACTCAGTTAATTCATTCAAAATCATATTCAATACTAATAAGAAAAGTGTTTAGGAACCACCAGTAGGTGAAGCTCCTCCTCAGTCTATAGCTCGTCAATATAACTTGAGGAGAAAATGACCAATTTCTTAGTAGGAGTCGAATAAACGGCTATTACAAAATATTCTACGACCAACTAAAGATGCTTAGAGTACATAGAACAAGTCTAGAAGTGATCCTTCTTCTAAAAACACTTCTGCAAACAATAAAAAAATTCCATCACTCTCGAAGTTGCTAGAAAATTCGCAGCTCCAGATACTTCAACAATGTCTTTTAGAAACAAAAGTATTGATTATGAAATCATTGAAGATATGAAGAGAGCTCATGCTAAAATTTCAATTTTTGAGCTTGCAAAGATAACATGATAGCGTGAGGTGATTTTCCAAGAATTTTTATCACAACCTCCGTCAAGTGACCAAGTCTTTGCTTCTCAACCTGTGTCCAATAATTCTCTTGGTACTATTGAATCTATAGTTAATGGTGTAAATTTAAATACTAACACTTTCTTCTCTCCCTTTCTCTTAACATTTGATATATTTAATTATAATGTCTACAATTGTCTCGCTGATTCAAGTGCATCTACAAACATAATGCCTCTATATACTGTGAAGAAAATTAATGCCAAATGGGATAAAAATAATTTACGAATCATTCAGATGGACAAATAATTGGTCCAGGAAATTGCTGAACTCAATAATGTTATCATTCACTTGTCAAAAAACCATAGAGTACACCAATGCATTGACATTGCTATTATGGACATTTCTAAAGCATATGGTTTACTTCTGAGTAGAGAATGGTCCCGTAAGATACAAGGATATTTCTCAACAGACTAAACACATCTATGGCTTCTATATAAAGGAAAAAACAACCAAATTTGAGTAGAAAATGAGCCTTACATGAAGTACATTGTGACAACCCTTGAATGACACGAAGAGCCATTCGACTTTAGAGACATTATTTTTGGAATTGTTTCTTAAAGATTGATCATGAGTGTTATCAATCACAACCATCACCTATTCCATCAGATACACAATTGGAGCTTTTTCCTTGTAGTCCAACTAGTGCAAATGCATCTTGTAATATAAATGTACATAGTAGTAGGGATGTCAAAACTAGCTTAGTAGCTACTGACTTTTGGACTTTGTATTTCGATGGTTCTAAGACTTGGGATGAATCTAGAATTGGTTGTGTTCTTATATGTCCACGTAATAAGAGGTAGTTTCTATCATGTTGCTTAGATTTCGACTGCATGAATTGCACTATCAAACATGAAGCATTCATTTTGGTAATAAACAAAGCCATTGATATCAAGGTGGAGTTTCTTAAGGTAATCGGTGATTCAAAGGTTGTCACCTTCAAGTACATAATATTATCCACTATGCTTCACCAAATTTGAAAAAATGCCAGTAAGAGGTATGGTGACTTGTTTTTTATTTAAAAACATTTAATATTATTCTATTCCTAGAGTTAGAAATTTCAGCACACATACATTAGCTAATGCACTTGCTAGGATGTTAGATTTAAGAGATGGTTGTTCTATAGATATTATTTATAAACCATCTATGCCTGATTGATGAGCCTTGGTGTTGCACCAAGAATGTTGCAACTCCCAAGAGCTTCTCAACTAAAATTATCAATCCAGGGTTTGTACAAACTTAGAGGTGACAATGCTATATTCACAGTAGGTTAGGTTCTACTCATGTATCCCTCAGTCATGAAATTAGATAAAGGTATTCAGAGATGAGTCCTCCCAACTAACTACAGAGAAAACTTCTCATGAAAGCGTAAATGAACATGATTCTAACTACAAAAATGAAAATTCCATTCGTTTAAATCTAAATGCTAATTGACATTACATGAAACAAAAATGATAGTCTATTTGAAGAAGTATATCATGCTACTCTACTTGTACATTTAATAAGTTCAATAACCTATTTGTATGCATCATTTATATACTCACACTTTCTTCAAAATAAGGAATCCAATTTTTAATATGCATATGAATAAAAATACTAATTCTAACTCTATTTTTCTATTTGATGGTTGCAGTGAGGAAAGGAGGACGTTGGAGTAGTCTTATAATATTCCATAATAATCAAATCACAAGTTGGGGGCCATTATTCATCTTAAAAATGCTAGGATAAATGTAGGGAGCAAAACTGGTTGAAGAAAACATCGCTACAGGAGGTGCTACAGGAGAATCAATATTGCTACAAAAAGCCCTATTTTACTACAGGAGGGGAATTGAGAGATGTTTAAGGATGGAAGTGGTGACTTATAGGTGGAGAAATATGGATTAAGATAGAAGGTGATGAATGAAGGCTGCGGGAGCCCCTTGGCTAAGGCTAGTGCCCCTCAAAGGTATATCTTGCACCAAAGTTGATGCCCACGATGTCATTCATTTGCCTTAACTAAGTGAATTCAAAGAAAGGATTTGGAAGCAGGGTGAGGTGCCTAGAGGGAATATGGAGAGGTCTAGGTGGATGTGGAAAAGTTTTCCCACCCCTGCAAATTAGCACAATTCCTACAACTAGCCAAATACATGCATCAAATGACCAATAAAGCAGTGAGACAATTAACATGGAAAATATGAGTTGAATTTGATTAAGATCTATTCTATCCCACACCACTACTATAATAACTCAAGCTAATGACAATAGCTCCTAAGTTACAGAGAATAATAAAGAAAGTAAACATCTATCCGTTTCCAAGAAATCATAAACACATATTTTTGGATTGTGATTGTAGATCTTTCCAATCATTGTTCCCGCAAGAGAGGTGATAGGCAAGCTTGCAATTACAAGTTTTTATGATATAAAATATAATGAAAAAATATAATTATTTCAGTGTTTTTCAAACAAGAACAATAAAGAAATACAAGAGAGGGGCTAAAGCCTATGTGTTGGGCCCAAACCCAAGAGTTTCAACCCTCCAAAACTAACTTAGATGTAGATCAATGGGAAACTTTGCAATAAAAGAAAATAATAGTCTCATACATCATATCAAAGTTAAGAATAAAAATGTCAATCACTAGGCTCTTAGTAGCTACTCCTAGTTGTAACAAAAATTTGAATCCTAATGAGCTTTTCAATTGGGTTACTTATACAAAAACAAATGAGGGGTAGTTTCCTTGAAAGGAGGAATGCTCCCCTCCAAAATCTCAAGATTTGTGGATTTGATTCCCTTTTTTCTGATCATGCACTTGGAGTTCCTTGAGTGCTAGTGAATTTGAGTTGTTGGAGAGGATTATGTGATCTCAAGCTAAGTTAGGGAGTTAATGAGGTGGACAAGCTCCCTATATTCTCTCTAGGTGTCTCCATCAAGCGTTTGCATGGTAAATATCTCTGAAAATCTTATCTGACCTGCATATTAATCACATTATGCAATAAAATATTAAAAACACCTTTTATTCTTCCTACTAAGCATATTATCGCTAAAATGAAAATAATTGTGATAACATGAGAGTCTTAAGGGGTGGAGGATAGCACAATGAAATCCAAAAGATACCTATTAATGGGACCCATCATTACCCACCTGCCGAAGGTGTTTCTCACCCTTTGAGAAACTTAGTCATTTATATGAAGCTCATTCATGGCCTTGGTGGCCTCTCTGACATCCCAAGGCACTTCAGATGGTGGGCCTTCCTATGGATAGAAACCTACTTTTGACTCTATTCCTTTCCACCCTCTTTGTTCCTCTACTTGGTTTATTCCTTCTTGTAATCCTAACAGTAATGGAAGACTGAGCTTTAGCCCTATCCAGTTGATCTTTAGCCTTTGTGTGATCATTTTCTACAGCGGTGTTTTCTCTAAGGAATTCTCTAGTCTTTCTGGGGAGTGATATTCTATGGTTTGTAAACTGTGAGGCAGGGCCTGCCATCTTCTTTGGAAAACCTGCAAACTTTCTATCCACACCATCCTAAAAGTGTCATCAAATTGTAGGATCGATTTATCTTGGTTTTCTATGTACCTAGTTTCCAATTCAGGATCAGGGGAGATGAGATTGTGGTTGTTGATGATAGCCTTGGGGCTCACTAATTCTGCTCTGATATACAAGGGCTCCTTTCCTTCTTTTTTCATCACCCTTTTCACTCTGTCAACTCTTATCTCCTCATGGGTCAACCAAGAGGATAATGCCATCAATATCATGTCTACCAACCTTGATTTTGGGTCCTAGAAATTCATATATGTTAGGATTAGATTGTGCATATAAAACTCAACTAGTTTTTCCATATCCTCAATACTTACCTTTCTACAAAAATCAATAAATTTCCTGTAGTCTTGGAAAGGTAAGGACACATACTATGCCAATGAACTTATTTGGAATTGCATCCAATTCTCCTTGATGAAAATAACATAGGATTTGGATGGCTACCTGCATTGTATGGCTTCCGTAGATAAACTTGCCTTAGTAGCAAGTTATGTTTCCTTTTCTTGCATATGTTCTTTTAGCCTTGTGTTCTCTTCCTGTAGCTTCTCTCTCATTGTTGACTCCCTCATTTTTAGGTCACTTAATTCCTTTCCCAATTGATTTATTTTCTCCTCCATGAGGCCCACATATACTACAATTTTGGATTTTTTGATTTGCATCCATCTATACGTTTTGCCTCTTTCCTTCTCTAACTCAAAGAAGAGTGGGATGGAAAATTTCTCAAGTATAATCCTACCTCCCTCAACAAATTTGTAGTAGGATTCTAGGTTGGGTTGTGGATCAGGCTCTTGAAGCTCTTTGAGGAATTTTCCACCTTTTAAGGTGGATTCTCCTTCTTGTAGCATCTCCTACTACTCCTATAGTAGCCCCTATTTCGTATCAACCTTTGTTTCTCCTGTAGTTGATCTAATCCCTCCAATAGTTATTATTTATCTTCTTTTAACATGGATGTTTGTGTCTTGATTGTCTTAAAGGTGACTTCCCCTAGTGATAGGCCTTCCCATAGGTATTACAGGTTGATTAGTTTTGACCTTAAGAGAGGTAACCTCCTCATTTTTTCCCTCACTAGGTCCCACTTCTTCCTTATTTCTTGTTGACACCTCTATGGTGATAGGGACCTTTGTAGGAAGTTGAGGCTTTACTTTCCCTATCTTGGTGTTATTCCTTGTTTTGAAGTACAAAGCACCTTGCCTTGGCTGTCTTCTTTTGGGCTTGATAGGTGTGCCCAATGTGGCCAATATTGCAGCCACTTCTTGCCTGGTGTTCCTGGAGAGAGATTTGTTTGATATCATTATTTTTATATCTCTTGGGGCTTAAAGGTATCCCCAGGGTTCTATTTTTCTACTAGTCATCTCTCTCCTTATTTTTCCTTAATTTTTTCTTCTTTTTCATTTGTTTCTACGACCTCTTCTTCCTTTGTCTTTCCTCCCCTACCCCAAATGTTAGAGGCTGGTGTTTCTTCATGTGTGATTACTTGGATTCCAATGACAATTTCCCCATCCATGTATACAAAATCAGTCCATAATATAGGGCTCCTTAGGTAACTAGATCATCCATAACAATTAGTTTTATGAGGCCATGGTAGGAAAGGTATTGGTGCTTCCCTTCCTTCACTTTTTGGCTCATTTCGTGATAGATTGTTGGAGGGAATGAGTAAAATTGATCCTTTGAGGGATAGGTAATTCTAATTTGAATCTTAGCTCATGGAGCAACCTAAAATGGAAGGAATATATAATGCTCAACCTCCACTCACACGATACTTATTTGAGAATATGATAGGCCACTTCATATCAGGGGTAAGGTACGATCTCCCTTCTCACTCCATTCTTATATTCTATAGGATTTTCTTTCATAATGAAGAATTGATTCCTCGTGACACTCACTGACTTTTCTTCCTTGCTCCATTAAATTCTTAAGTGTAAGGTAGTCAATTTTCTTATGAGCTCAATATTTAGATATAGGCAAGTCCTCTAACAATAATACTAACATTATATTATCCATGAGGATTTAGTTCCATTGAAAATTCTTGGTTTATATCATCATCATACCCCTCCAACTATTTAAAGAATCTCATCCACTTATGCCTTAGAAAAATATCTACCATGTTGGTGAATTCTCTTTGTGTCTGTGTGCTCTATTCTATTAAATGCTTCTGCCATTTCTCCTTTTTCTCCATATCGAGGATATTTAGGTGTATTCCAAATTTTAGCCTTACAAGAGTCTCAGTTGTATTGTCAAAAGTTTTCTTTTATCAGAGGGGGAGAAGGATGTCAATAATTTTTTAACAAAACAAACTTTCCTTTGATAATTTCCAAAGGGAACTACTCCCTAATTCTTTGCTACAAGGCACTTAATTAAAGATTCTTTTTCATGCAGAGGTATGGAAATCAAAGAAGGACAGAGCCACTTACTCCTTTCAAGATAAATCTGTAATGTGCATGACGGTTTTTGGGTGATTTTTTTCTTTCTTTCTCCCTTCAATTCTTTTGTGTAGATTTCTTTCGGGCCTCTTGTAGCAGTGCAAAGCCTCCTGTAGCAGTTGAAAGATTCATGTAGTAGTTCAAAGCATCTTGCAGCTACTCTTGTAGCTCCTCCTATAGTATCTGCAAAAACTGGTCGAAGCATCTTGGTGGCACCATAGGAAGTCTCTAATAACACTAGATCATCCTGTAATTATCTTCTTGAAAATGAGTGATTATACAAATGGAGTTGAGCCTTGTACTTAATATTCATTTTTTGGTAAAGACTTAGAGTGTTTTGATGGCACGGCTCTTGCACAAACTTCCCTTTTTAACCATTGTCCCCACTCCTTGCAATCATCAACCCACTCCTCATGACCATCACCTCACTCCTTGTATACACCACCTTAATGGAGTTGACCTTTCCATGTACATGTGTGACTGAAACGAACTTTAGTTTAATAATCAAAGGTGCCCAAGTTTACTAGCCACCTCCAGCCCATAAAAATATAATTTTTGAACCATTACACAGCTTATCATCATATGCATAGGGAAGAGGTGAGGCTTATCATACCTAAGCCTAACTATGATTTTGAATTGCTGGAGAAGCTTTCATGTTGGAGCTACACTCGTAATATGATGATCCTGAAGGTGTTTATTTCCTTTGCTTTCTTCTCCATAGGTTCTCATAGATTAATGATTCCTTGACTGATAGAATTGTTGTGTGTGCAGGTTTCTTCCCAATATCCAATCTGCTGCTTCCTAAGGAGGGTGTTCCTCTTCTCCACTTAAAAAATGGCTTCATGATGCTCAAGGTGGCTAGACCTTCTTCTCTATGGGTGAAAAAAAAGAGTTGATGATGAGTTTTGTTGTGACTATATAGGCTGCTACAGGAGGATTCTCTTCCATTTAGCAGTCACTTAGTCCCTCTTTTGAGACCTTGTATTAATTGTAAGATTTAGGGAAAGTCATGAAAGGTATGAGGACAAGAATAAGATCACAACGAAGTGGTGTAGGTGGTGTTAAAGATGAAAGAAGGGATTTTATATGTTTGTTTTTATATATGCATGGAAGAGTGGAAATTGAAAGTAACTTTTGGCTAGATGGAGTTTATGGGTGATGCAATTTATGTTGGTGGACCTATCTCAATATTTCCTAAAGAATACATGACCTTTTGGCCTCTTTCTCCAATCAGATATTCCTCCCATAGCATTTCAGGCTCGTCATGTAGCATTATAGATTGCTCTTGTACCATTACAATGAGGAAGAAAATTTTGATTCTATTGTTGGATGGGTGATGGAGAGTGGTACAGAGGTGACTAAAGAGGGTGAAAATGAAATGGGTGGCTAGAAAAATAGAGGAATGCACTTGTAGAATTTTTCTTGTAGCCATGGTCTTGTGGACTCTCTTGAGTCCTACAAAAGAGAGATTTTAGAAAAAGTAGTGCAAGAACTCATTCCTTGTGTTTTTCTTTTTTCTTTTCTCTTCCTTTTTTTGTTTTAAGACATGCAGGCTACCTTTACAGAGGTTTTCAACTAGCATGCCTTCCCTAGGTGCCTTGGAGGAGGTTTTCACCTAGGAATATTTTCATCTTTTATTTTTTCTTTTTTTCTTTTTTGCTCCTAGGTTGCCTCAATGAGTTTTTCAACCCTGGAGTTGGCCTCAGATGCCTCATGGAGGTTTTTATCTAGGCCATCTTTTTTTTATTTTTTAGAAGTTTTGTGGACTGAGGGTTGGGGGTTGTGAGCCTCCCAATCACATTCAATTCTCTGCAGATTAAAATGACAAATTATTCCTTGGACATTATTCTTTTATACAACTTTAACCTATAACCACTGATAGGTAAAGGCATCCCTTGCTCATCAATTTATTTGATCTAGACATACCCATTCTCATGACATTTCTCTACTAGATAGGGACCCAACCATATTTTCATTAAATTCCCATTGAAATCCTTGAACCTGGAATCATACAACAGGGTCCAATCTCCTTCTTGAAAAATATTCTCTTTGATGTGTTTGTCATGCCAAATATTCCTTTGTAACTGGATTACTTGAATGTATAGGAGAACTTGCAACCTAAATTCATCTAGACCATTGAGTTGGAGAAGCGTCTCTTGTTGTGCTATAGTGAGATCCAAATCTATTTGAGTTTCCATCCTTAAGGTGTTATATTCAAATCCAATGGACAATAGGGCCTTGTTCCCATAGATTAGTTCAAATGGGGTAAATCTAGTGGTGGTATTCCAACTTTGGTTATAGGACCAAGTGGCTTCCACAAGTCTATCTTCCCAGTCCTTTCTATTTGCTACTAACAACCTTGCTAAGAATTTTCTCTGATGCTCTATTTGTGACTTCCATGTGCCCATTTTCATGAGGTTGATATGTCGTGGATGTTCAATGCTTGATGTGATGCTGCTTCATGAGATATTCAATTTTATTTGATGTAAATTGGGCTCCTTTATTAGTGACCAACTCCCTTGGAAATCCAAACTTGTAGAAGATGTTCTACCTCAGAAATTCAACCACCTTTTTCTCAGTTTCTACCTTTACTACCTTTGTTTTAGCCCATTTAATCAAGTATTATTGCACACAATGATATATCTATTATGTCTTGATGGGGGGTCAATAGGTCCATTGAAATCCATGCCCCAATTCTCAAATGGATCTAACGTCACTTGAGGTTGTAAGGGAATTTCATGCTTGGGTGTGGGTTTACCCATCCCTTAACATTAATCACACCTGGTGGTGTACCTTCTTGTATCCTAATGTAATGTGGGCCAATAATAATATGATTGCATGTTAGGCCCTTATACTACTAGTGTAACCCCTTATTATTATTAGTACAACCCCCTTATTATATTGATGTACCCATTTAGTGCCCATATTGTTACTATTGTGCCCCATAGAAGCCCACTATTCTTATTATTGTGCCCTTACATTATTATTGTTATGTAGGCTCTGATTATATAATGATCCCTTAGACTCTTATATATAGAAAGGACGTCTTTTCATTTGTATAATCCAAGAATTGTTCATTTATGTAATGTAAAGGAGGTTGCCCCCTCGAAGGGGCTGAATTCTAAGGCGTTCATCTATCTTTTCTATCTTTTCTTGAGTTGGTTTCATAACATTTGGTATCAAAGCTTTGGATTCTAGGGTTTCGCTGCTCCAAACAAATCATCGTGGAATTTTCGCTATAACTGTTTTTCTGTGAGGTTTCCGAAGTTGCAAAAAAAACCCATTTGAGAAGAAATTGTGCTGAAGCTCATCCCTAAATTGCAGAGCTTTTTGCTCAATATTTGCGGAGATATGATCTGAGGAAGTTGGTCTTTTTGCAGACTTCTAAATTACATTCCAAACAGGTGACCTAGGTAAAATCGTCATAACTTTCTCTCTGAGCATCGGATTGAAATTTCGCAAAAAGATATAGAAAGAGGACGAACTGTAGCTTCTTCTAGTTATTTTGTAGAGTCAAAGGTCCAAATAGTGACACGTGGCACTTCATTCAAATTCGCTCTTCTGGAAAGGTCTATAATCAAGTCACTGTGGGGGATTTGGCATAACTCTTCACTGGAGAATCCAATTGGGGTCACACTAGTTGCATTGGAAAGAGGACATAGAGGGCTAATGCAAGTCACAATTTTAGAACTTAAAGATCTGAAAGTACAGAGTTACAGTCGTTTCAAGTTAGAGCTCCTAAAATCAAGAAAAAACAAGATGAGGAAGTTTGATGGGAAGGATCCAGTAAATTGGATACTTCAGATGGAGCAATATTTTGATCTACATGGTGTACAACTGTTACAAAATGTATGTATTTCATCTTCATATTTAGAACCGGATCAATTTTTATGGTATAAGGGCTTTGTTCTCGTAAAAAACTTGTTACGTGGTCAATTTTCACGGAGGAAATGATAGCACATTATGAGGATACAAAGAGCAACAACTTCTTTAGAGCAACACCACAATAATTGGAAATAGTAAAAGGGCTTTGT
>APFE031616004.1:41882-95076 GCA_000404065.3 Pinus taeda
CCCCCTCGAAGAGGCTGAATTCTAAGGCGTTGATCTATCTTTTCTATCTTTTCTTGAGCTGGTTTCATAACATTGTATAACTTGGAAGGTTGTCCCATTAGCAACAAAGTGGCCCCCATAGGGTCCATCATGGCATACTGAGAAGATGTCAAAAACCTCGTCTTCCCTCACACATCTCCTCAAGATCTGATATGGTCAGAATATGAAAAGATTTCCTCCAATCCATGTGAATGATGCACTTTTCATAACAATCTTGCTCTTCTCCTTAGAGGATATCTTAGGAGGGAACCTCCCAGGAACCAAGTAGTTGGCTATATCAGGGAAGCAAGGAGAAAGTACCATATGGAAGACAGATGTTCATATAGAAGTTGATCATCCGCCATTTCTTCCTTTCCTTTAGACAAGATTAGTCTTAACAAGAAATATGGAACCACATTCTCTTTCCCTGGTTATCAATAATAGTAAAATCAATTTTTTGTAATAATAAAAACCACTTAATTATCTGAGCATTTACATAAGGTTTATTCATTAAGTACTTAATGGATGCATGATTAGTGTGAAAAAAAGTCGGATAACCAATGATATAATGCCTAAACTTATTAAAGAATGTACCAATAGGAAGAATACCTTTTCAGTAATAGTATAGTTTAAGTCAACTTTGGAAAGGGTTTTACTGATGAAATAAATAACAGAAGACAATTTGTTTTCCACTTTCCCTAAGGTTTCCCCTACAACTTTGTATGAGGTATATGTGTGTATATGGAAAAGTAATGTGTAGTTAAGACCCCTAAGGATGGGTGAAATGGTTAGCTTTTATTTCAGTACTTGGAAGGCTAATTGTAGTTTCTTTTCCAACAAAAATCTGAATCTTTAGCCTAAAATCCAAACAAGGGTGAATCCAATTTACTAAAGTCTTTGATAAACCTTCTACAATACCTAGATAATCCAAGGAAACTTCTGACATCTCTTTCTTTTTGATGGATAAGGACCCTTTTAATGATGGAAATTTTGTTTAGGTCAACCTGTATCCCTTCCCTAGATATAGAATGGTAGGGGATAGTCCCCACATTCCTCAAGAATTCACATTTCTTAGGACTCAATGAAAGATTAATTTCAATGCATTTTTTTAAGACTTTTAACATATTAGAAAGAGCTTCTTGGTAGTCCCATCCATAAGGAATGAAATCATCCATGTATATCTCAACAGATTCATGAACAAGTTCAACAAAGATACTTATAACTGCCTTCTGTGTTGGCATTAAGATACAGGTGTTGTCCTTGATGGCAACTCACTCAGATGAAAGTTCACAGTGTAGGAGGTCAACATCAAAGGATTAAAGATCAGACTCCAAATAATGAAGAAAGAGAGGTATATGCCGGTTCACGTTTTCCAAGGCTCGTATACATACGGTTTAACAAAACAAAAGTAGCATATAACATATACACGCACTTTCACAGGAGGAAAAGCACGTACATGTTGGAAAACCAAGTTTTTGGTCCAAGGTATTTGATCCAAGGTATTTTGGTCCAAGGTAGTTGGTCTGAGGCATTTGGTCTAAGGTATTGATGCTAGGTATCAGGTCTAAGGTATTGACCCTAGGTATTGGATCCAAGGTATTGAGAAAGGCCTAAGAATATATAAGGAGGAGAAGATCATTAGGCCAATGAGTGCAAGAAATGAAATTCTAAGGAATACTTCTATTTGAAGTATATATTATGTTGTAGGGTTATGTTTGGGGCCAAATTTGAAATATTCATGTGCACCTTAAGTTCAACATTGGATCAGGAATCATGAGAATTAAAATGACTTATTCTCGAATGATCTGATATTGGTTGAGACCATATCTGATGTTTTGCACCTGTTCTATTTGTTATTAATCATGATCTAGGTTGTCTGGAGTCTAGAATTGCAACAAAGTTCTCATACAAAATTTACAGATCTGTACGCATGTTCATGTCGGCCAAAGGGTGTGTACATGTAGGTTCGATTTTTTCAAGTAGCGTATACAAAAAGAAAAGCTTATTTTTAGATCTGATTGATCTATCTTATCAAATTATGTTGTTTTACTATTGTCTGTCAATGAAGTCTTCTTAGATCTAAACATAAAAGTGTTGTATAAGGAAATTTAGTCTGATTGATTGACTGATTAAGAAGGAAGGGTGATCCTTGTTGCTATCTATTTTGAAATCTATAATATGACAGTAGATCTTCATAATGTCACTGATTGGTACAGTCTGTGGTTTAGAAGTTTATGATTCAGTATCTTTAGAGATATACGCAGGTTGGGTTAAAGGAAGTAGCATATACATGTAGGTTGGGTTCAACCAAGTAGCATATACACTCTAATGCATGATTTTTGAGGTTACATTTAGTTCTAAATGATGACGCAGGGTTCTAGGTTTAGCACAGTGTTCTGGTGTCAGTGATATGATTGTTCAAATTAACTGAATATTTGTTGATGGAGTTTAAGTTTAAAAATCTTTGATGGGCCCAGTATGAAAATTAGATGAAACGAGGCCTTCATGTGTATTGTTGTGTACTAGGAGCATCTAGTCTAAAAATTTATGAAACATGGTCCCTGGTGGAAGAGTGAAGTTTTTTGTAGGCTGGCACCTAGGTACTAGTAAACATATTGGCTAGTACGAGAGCTAGGGGGTTGTAGCTCCCTTCTAGTAGAAGCTGGAAAATGAGAGAAAGTTGTAACCTTCTGCAGGTAGAAGCCTGGGTACTAGTATGAGTCTGCACCAGTACAAGATTGTAAACATATTTTCTTATTATTAAAATAAGATAGAGATGACAACAGTAGGTGGTTTTTACCCACATTGGGTTTTCACCTTAAATCTTGGTGTTCATGTGTGATTCTTTATTATGCTTTTACTACACTATCTAATAAATCTCTAATATACTGGTTTAAGCTCAACACATGATAAACTATCTAATTCACAAGTTATTTGCATATACGTTGGTTTCTTTAAGCACAGTCACGTGTACACACTAGTTCACATCACTAAAGTAGCGTATATAAATATGATTGGGAAATAAAATTATTGATCTGAGAATACTGATTCACCTCTCTCTCAGTATTATTTCCAACAATTGGTATTAGAGCAGGTCCTTCAGAAGAAGCTTGATTGCTTGAAGGGAGATCCATCATCATAAATAATCAAGAAAGCATGGGATCCATCAGACCCCTAATCTTCGATGGGAGAAAATTTGTTTACTGGAAAATAAGAATCACAACCTATCTACAATCACTTGGAATGGATATCTGGGAATTTGTGGAAGGAGGATATACATTTCCAGCAACAATTCCTATAGATATGGCAGGTAAAAAGAAATATGAAACCAATTCCAAAGTTGTCAATACTTTATTGGGAAGTCTATCACAATTAGAGTTTTTCAAAGTCATGCAACTCAAATCAACCTAAGAAATATGGGACAAAATCATTCTGAGCTATGAAGGAGACTCTCAGGTAAAACGTGCTAAGCTTCGAACTCTCAGAATTCAGTATGAAACTCTTAAGATGCATAGTGATGAAAGTATAGCTAGTTACTTCCTACATATAGATGAAATTTTCAATTGCATGAAGAATCTGGGGGAAGAAATTAAGGAAGTTACCTTATTTGAGAAAGTTTTGAGATCCTTGTCTGCTAAATTTGAATCCAAAGTGTCTACCATAGAAGAAAAACAGGATCTGCAGAATATCACTATGACGTAACTTCATGGAATCTTAACAGCTTTTGAGATGATAAAAGGAGGACCATCAAATATGAGAGAAGATGCATTAAAATATTTAGTAAAAGGAAAGGAAGAACACAATGAATTAGGACATATTTAAGAAGAAGAAGATGAGGTAAACTTTGTCGAAAATCTTCAACAGGGTTCTGGAAGGTTTAGAGGTAAGTTACCCTTCAAATGTTTTTCTTGTGGCAGAGTCAGTCATTATGCTGCTAGATGCCCTCATAAAGATAAATTTGAAAAAGGAAAGGAATATGCAAAAGGGAATAGAAAAAAAGTTGTGAATAAAAGGAGCTACTACACTCATGAAGATAGTGATGGTTTATCTAATAGTGATGAAGATGAAACTGGACAAGATTACAAACTTCTCATGGCTTATGACGATGATAATTTTTGGGATGCTTTATAAGAGGAAAATGTTCATGAATAAATGTATAAACTCAAAATATGTTTATAATAAAAGAATATGATTATAGATGCCTTAACATACCAACTTGCTGCAAAGGAAAAACACAATGAAAAACTAGAATGTGAACTTGTGGGTGTAAGAAAGGATCTTGAGAAAATGAAATCTCTCAATCTTAGATTTGCTAAAGGATCGGAAACTTTAAATGAAATTATCAAAGTTCAACATTCTCCTATAATAAAGACAAGTCTTGGATATACTGAAAAATCATCTCAATCATAGAAGTTGTCAACCTCCACCAAAAGCTATCTTGATGCAGCAATGATGAGTAAACAGTATGACAATCATCAGCAAAGGCATAAAGCTGATCACCAGGTAAATTAGACTCAATTTACTCCAAGTATGAGTAGAAGAGACAACCAACCTCAGGTAAATCATACTCAATTTGCTCCAAACATTAATATCAATAGAAACTACAATCACCAGGTCAATAGATTCGATAGTCGCAGGAACCTCTTTAATGGGCAATGTTTTTCATGTCATAATTTTGGACACAAAGCTGCTCAATGTGTTGCTTACAAAACCATCATGAATAGAGAAGCATGAAATCAAAGGAATTTAACAAGGATCAAAAAAAGTTCCTATAATAACTTTTCTCTTCTTGAGAATGAAATAGAATGCTCAATTTGTAACAAGTTCGCTCATAAAGAATTTGAATGCACGAGAAAATTTCGACCAACATCTCCAAAAGGCGCAAACTCCATTAGATCCCAAGATATGGAAAAGAAAAGAATCTCAAACAAAGAGATGTGTTATAGCCTTGTATGCAAAAGGACAAGAAAATGAGTAGTACATCGACAGTGGATGCTCAAAACACATGACAAGTAACAATGAAAATATTCACTCATATAATGCCATTGAAAAGGAAAAGAATGTCTCATAAGGAAATGACACTCTAGCTATCATAAAAGGTAAAGGCTATATTTTCTTGAAAGAAAAGGTTAAAGCTGGAAATGTTATGTATGTAGATGGTTTAAAGCATAACTTGTTGAGTGTCAGTCAAATGTGTGATCAAGGAAATGAAGTAGTGTTTTGATCAAAAGGATGTGTTGTTCATGAGCTTGATACAAGAGAGACTGTGATCAAAGGTACAAGAACTCCAAACAACTTATACATACTCAAGGGAGGAAAACAACAGTGCTATCTAAGCAAAAATGTTGAAAACTGGCTTTGGCATAGCATATTGGGACATTTAAGATTATCCCAAATAAGAAAAGCATGCATAATCAAGGTTGTTCATGATCTTCCAAATATCAGCATCCCAAAAATTACAATATGCAAACCATGTCAAATCGGAAAACAAACCAGAGTTCACTTCATGGAAAAAGAAGGGTCAGCTAGTAAGCCTCTTGAACTTGTCCATACTGATTTATGTGGACCATCAAGGAAAAAATCACCTTGTGGAGAAGAATAATTTATTTTATTCATTGATGATTTTTCCAGAATGTGTTGGATAGGTCTTTGTTAAGTTATGGTATGTTCTATGCTTAGAGTAGTTTACTTCTTTTATTATTATTATCCACAAATTATCAATCACATGTACAGTAAGTAACGTGCAGATAGAACATTAAACGATTGATAGAAAACAAGTCAAGACAAGAGAAACAAGATGTGGTGGCTAGCCAAGGATAAACCCCAATATGGGGAAACCATTTGATCAAATCTTCCTTTATCTTCAATAATTCAATAGAGAGAAATAGTACATAAATCGGATTTACATCAGTAGCAACAAACCTTAGATCAACGGCATCAGTGACATCAGTCAATATCTATCAAATCATCTTGATCAATAGCATCAGTGGCATCAGTCAATCTCTATCAGATCATCTAGATCAGCGGCATCAACATCATCGACATCACCGACATCAGCATCATCGGAATCACCAACATCATCATCATCAGCATCAACATCATGGGCATCACTGACATCATTGGCATCACCAAGATCACTGGCATCAGCATCATCGACATCATTGACATCAACATCATCAACATCACTGGCATCAACATCATTGGCGTCACCGACATCAACATCATCAGCATCAACAGTAAACTAGGGCAGACAATAACTTGCAAACCAACCGTCGGATCGACTTGATTCCTTCACCAAAAAATGTGGCCTTCTGAGGAGAGTCAGTTCCACCTATAGCATAGTTTAGAGAGACATTTTGATGGTCAACATTGGTCAAACTTTCAATCTACAGTTGCAACCCTAAATTCTGCACCTTCTTTCCACACGTGTGAGAGAAGAGTCTCTTTCTACGTAGTAGGAGAAGTGTCTCTTTTTTGTGGAAGAGAGAGAGAGATGTGATGAGTTGAGTGCATCCAAATGAGGAAAAGACCTTTTGCATTTATACACAACTATTGATGATTGAATACATGCAACTATTGGGCTTCTGAGCCTACATGAGTTGCTGGTTGGCTTGATAATTATTCCATAATGAAAATAAATTCATATCTCCATAAATACTTATCGGAATTGGATGATATTTAGATCAATCCTACACCTCTCGATGAGGGGAATCTAATAAAAATATTATCGGCTATGAATAAGATAACTTGCATGGTGTTTGGCCCTAGTTTCCAATTTAACACTCCCTCTCAACTAGGAAAACTCCATCTGCAATCTATCTGTGAGTCGTTACTATTCATCCATCAAATGCACTAACTCGTACAGCTTGACCCCTGATCTGCTCTTCTCTATCCTGCCTGCTTTGCTCTATTTCTATTTTGCCCTGTATTGATCTGTACTGCTCTGCTCTATTCTGCTCTGCTCTACTTTATCCGAATTATGAAAAAGAAGAAATGATCAAGGACGTATCATACTGAATCAAAGTTAGTCTCAAAGTGTGTACCATTGGTCCTAGACTAGTCTCAATCGACCCGAAGTCAGCGTCATAGTAGGCGCAACTCCTACCACTAGTCCTAGACCAGTATCATCCTCCACTAACTCAAAGTTAGTCTCAGAGTGTGTACCACTGGTCCCAGACAAGTCTCAACTAACCCAAAGTCAGCATCATAGTGGGTACCACTCCTACTACTGGTCCCAGACCAGTATCATTAGTCTCAGAGTGTGTACTACTGGTCCCAGACCAGTCTCAACTGACCCAAAGTCAACGTCGTACTATGTACAACTCTCACTAGTCCCAGACCAGTCCTCCACTGACCCAAAGCCAGTCTCATAGTATGTACCACTTGTCCCAAACCAATCTCAACCGACTCGAAATCAGCATCATAGTGGGTACAACTCCCACTAGTCCCAGACTAGTCCTCCACTGACACGAATTTAGTCTCAGAGTATGTACCACTGATCCCATACCAGTATCATTGATCCAAAATTAATGAAGATCATCCTAGCATAGGGACTATGATACATACAACGATGCATCCATCGATACCACTATGGTCCCTATCCTCATTTCCCTGCTCATTGATTAGATGACAGGCAGTTGCCATGAGTCCTATACTGCATGGGTAGGATGCCTCGATAGGAGAACTTAATCAATCCTATCCTCACAGGAGAACTAATCATCTTGCTACACAATTTCCATGGAGAACACATCATCTAGGCCTCGCAGGAGAACTAATCATCCTTCTCCATAATCATCATGGAGAAAACATCATCCAGGCCTCACAAGAGAACTAATCATCCTGCTACATAATCATCATGGAGAACACATCATCCAAACCTCACAGGAGAACTAATCATCCTACTACATAATTTTTATGGAGAACACATCATCCAGACCTCATAGGAGAACTGATAATCATGTTACATAGTTTCCATGGGGTGTCATAGGGAAAGTTTTGATTCTTTTACCCTGTACACGTACACCACCAGGGGATGGTGAGTCACTGTGTGGTCATATGTCGCTCTAAGAAGTACCTTGCACCCCCACCCCGAAGCTTCAAGAGCTCCATACATCATACAATACCATCATTAGAGGGTTTTTGAATGACACTAAGTCATTCTCAGAAAGTCAAAAATTTGACCTTTCCTAGGGGTTTTGTCAGAATGTCGGTGACCTGCTCATTGTACTGATATGTTGGACCCTTATAGCTCCCCACTGCACCATATTTCGAATATAGTGTTACCTAATATCAATATGCTTGGAGCGATCATGATATTAGGAATTATCTAATAAACGAATCCCACTCTGGTTATCACACAGGATCACTGTGGTATCCAACGTAAATCCAAATAGCTCACTGAAGCGCTTTTGCAACCAGACTGCCTCATAGGTGGCCATGCTAGCAGCAATATACTCTACCTTGTCGGTGCTCAAAGCCACCAGCTTCTGCTTCCTACTCATCTACGATATCGAAGCATATCCCAAGGAGAAACAACACCCATAAGTGTTGTTATGATCCACCACACTGCCTGCCCAATCAGCATCAGTGTATCCAAGTAGTCTCACATTTCTAACAGTGTATCTTAATCCATGAGTGGTTGTGCCATGAAGATCTCTTAGTAGATTCTTAGCACCAATCCAATGTGAGTGACGGGGCTCAGCCATATGTTGGCTCAAAGTGTTGACTGGAAATCATATATCTGGATGAGAGCTCACCAAGAACATCAATGCTCCAATGAGATGTCGATACTCAGTAGCATTTCATAAAATGGGTCTGGCAGCATTACCGCTTAGCTTCTTAAAGTTAAGCTCCATCGAGGTAGTTATGGGTTTGCAGACCATCATTCCGAATATTTTCAATATCTTCACCACATATTTTCCTTCAGATTGGAAAAATTCCCCTGGCTTCTACCAAACTTCAAGTCCTAGGAGATAGTGCACCAGTCCTAGGTCCTTCATTTCAAATTCAGAAGCCAACTCCCTCTTACAATTGTGAATGAGAGGGTCTGCACCTGTTAGAAAGAGGTCATCCACATACAACACCTGTATGAAAGGTTTTTCATCTTCAACCTTAAAGTAAAGGTTAAGATCGGCTTCACTTCTAGTGAATCCCAACTTCATCAAGTAGCTATCGACCCTCTCATACCATGCTTGGGGTGCTTGCTTCAGCCCATAGAGAGCCTCCTTCAACTTGCATACATGAGATTTTTGATCATAAATCTCAAATCCTTCAGGTTGCTCCACATAGATCTCTTCTTAGATTGAACCATGCAAGAATGTAGTCTTGACATCCATCTAATGTAGTTCCACTCTTATGAAGCTGCAAGGGCTATGATCGAGTGGATGGTGGCATATCTGGCAACAGGTGCACATGTCTCATCATACTCTTTTTCTTTTGGTTCCTCAGTGTTAGCTTCTTGAGAGCTCCTCACTGTAGGAAGATTGTTCACCTTGCTCAGGGCCATAACTTCATCAAAGGTGACATCATGACTAATCATGACTTCCCTTTGACCGACTAGATAGATTCTATGGCCCTTAGTATTTTCACCATAGCCTACGAAGATTCCTTTCTTTCTAGATGCACCCAATTTATTCCTTTTCTCTTTCGATACATGAAAATATATAAGGCTTCCAAAAATTCTAAAATGAGATATGTCACGTTTCTTACCAGTGAACATTTTTTCAGGAGTCTTGGAACCCAATGCTTGATGAGGGCATCGTTTTTGTACATATACTGCGATGTTTGTAGCTTCGTCCCATAGAAACTTTAGAAGTATTTGATCATGGAGCATGGCATGGACAACTTCCACAATCGTACGGTTCTTCCTTTCCACCACACCATTCGGTTCAGGAGTATATGGTGTAGTAGTCTCCCTCTTAATGCCAGCCTCTTTACAAAAGTCTTGAAACTCGTTAGTTTCATATTCAGTCCCATTATCAGTCTTTAAGATCTTGATCTTATTTTCAAGTTGATTCTCGATCAAGGCTTTGAAGTGTCGAAACCAAGAGAACACTTCATCCTTCTTTTCCAAGAAGTATATCCAGGTCTTTTGAGAATAGTCATCTATAAAAGTAAGGTAATATGAATATCCTCCCAAGGAGTTCACATGCATCATACCAGATATGTCTGAGTGAACCAACTGTAATATATTGGAGGTCTTACTTTGGCTTGAGGGGAATGGTCCCCTTTTGAGCTTTCCTTCGGCACATCCCGGACATACACCTTCTTTCTCTACTCGGAATTCGGACATCCCTGTTACCATTTGTCTTAGATTCGGGCATCCCTGTTAATGTTAGGGTCTTCACACTACTGTCAGTGGTCAAAATTCACTCTTTTGCATTCATATTAAGAGTCCCATTCACAATGAGTTGCATTCCATTAGGTCATGGATCAACTAATGGTGGGCATATTTCAATTTTTCCCGCATGACACATATCTTCTAACCATTTTTCATGTGTGATTCAATCAATGGTTCAGGTCCAGTTTCCTTTTCAATTTATTTCATCAAATAGGCCTTAGGTCTTAGGGTTTTAGTTTCATTGGGTATTATAGTTTCACCATGTCAAACTTTTAGTAACCATTGACCAATAAGGGTAAGCAGATACAAGAGGAAGATAATAACCATTAGGCAACTTTAACTTTCATAATTTGTAAATTTAATAAATTTTTCACCTCAAAATTAGTTTGAGGTGAAAAGAGAGCATTTTTTTTATTTGTAATTTTCATGTAATTTCACCATTTCTCATATGTAATTAAGAAGTCCCATGCTGCTCCTGGTCACCTGCTGATATTTCCAAGTGCATGCCACTGCAAAAGCAAAAGATCATCAAGCACCAGCTCACCTATTTCAATAAAAAGATTAAAGCATCCAAAAAGAAAAAACAGAGTATTTGAAAAGAAAAGCTAAATAGACATTATAAAGTGGGTTTTGAAAGATGAAGAATCAAAATTTACCTAGCCATATAAAAGGTAATATTCCTATTAATTTATCTCAATGTTTGATTTGGGATCTATGAGCAAAACACAATTTTGGAGCATTATTGAGCAAAGGAAGTGAAAACATTGGGTTTGTGAAGAAATTTTCTTGGCGCTATGCATAGAAGGTCCAGCGCTACGCATACAATCAGCACTACACACTTGAGTTTTGATTACAATGTTAAATTTGCGTGGCACTACACATACAACCTACATTACGCACCTGTCATCCAAGCTTCAAAGGGTTCTAAATCGCCCCAATTTGCCTCAATTCTCCAAATTTTCATCTTGACAAGTAAGTAACACAATTGTTCTTGTTGAAAAATGGTTTTTTGCATCATTCTATGGTAATTTTGTTTATCAAAAACCAAACCCTCGTTTTCATCAAACCCTCTCATATACATTAAAGCTCACTCATCGGTTGTTGTCCTATCTAATCCATTGGTTGTTCCCTAAACCCTGTTCCCTCATATAAGTTTCCCTAGACTCCATTCCCTCATAAAAATTTCCTAAACCTTGTTCCCTCATATAAATTTCCCTAGACCCCATTTCCTCATAAAAATTTCATAAACCCTATACTTCCTCCCCAAAACCCTACACTATTCACTAACCCTACACACTCCCTACATCCCTTTCCCATTCTATTTACCCTCACCTTTTCTTGTTTAAAATCTCTTCATACTCATCATACCCTTATTCATCAATCCACCACTCTTCATTTACAACAAGGACAAACAAAATTACAATAATGGATAAGGATAGTGATTATGAAATGGAGGAAGAGACGCACAATGACAGTTCTATGGAGAGAGGTGCATAGGGCAGAAGGCCTCATAAGGGAGGTAAACATATGTTGGCATTATTGCACAGGTTTGGCGCCATGGCACAGGTGTTGTCCTTGATGGCAACTCACTCTGATGACAGATCACATTTGAGGCTCTCAGAATGAAGGAAATCATATACATGCAGGTTCACCTTAACGAAGCCACGTATACATGTGGGTTAGACTTTCAAAAGTCGCGTATGCGTATACACGCAGTTTCATGCAAGGGAAAGCACGTACATGTGGGAGAACTTATTTTTGGTCCATGGTATTTTGTTCTTGGTATTTGAACCTACGGTTTTGGACCTTGGTATCTCATCTAATGTGTTGATCCATCCCTGGTATTGATTTGCTATGGTTTTGGGCCATGGTATTGTGAAAGGCAAGACTATAAAAGAGGAAGAAGATCATTGGGCAAAGATTATCTGAATTATTGAATATCTGATATCATGCTAGATCTGGAATACTGGTGATTGGGTTATGGTGTAGATCTGGATCTGAATGAAGGAGGAACCTGAGCACAAGAAAAGGATAAGTTCTCTTGATGGGTCAAAATCTTAAGGCTTGAATAGTGGTATCTCTATATGATTTTGATCTGTGATATGTGGCGCACACTTGATCTATAAATCTAATAATCTGGATTAACTAATGTTTGAATGTTTGAAAGAATGAATTATCCTTTATAGATCTCTACGCAGGTTCAGTGAAGCGAAGGTGCGTATACACGTTGTTTTTGTAAGTGAAAGTAGCGTATACACAGGTCGGTCTTGACACAGAAGCGTATGCACGCAAGTTTCTGAATAGTGAAGTAGCTTACATCTCTTGATTTATGTTCTAGTTGTTTTTGTTTATTACTACAGTGTTTTGGGTTCAGAAGTGGTCTGTGATTACCATTACTGTGATCTGGGTATAGTTGTCAGAGAAGTGTTTATTTTGGTTCAGTGTTGATTGGTGAAAAGGTGATTGGTTGATGCAGAAATTCTTGATGTTTGATTGCATGGATCTAGCCTGAAAATTTATGAAACGTGGTCCCTAGAAGCAAAGAGAAGGTTGTAGCCTTCTATAGGTAGTAGCCTGCGTACTAGTATCCCAGCTAGTACAAGAGCTAAGGGGGTTGTAGCTCCCTTCCAAGAAAAGCTAGAGAACGAGAGAGGGTTGTAGCTCTCTGTAGGTAGCAGCCTGCAAACTGGTAAAGGACTGCACTAGTACAAAAACATTGTGAAAAGAAGTTTCTAAATAAAGGAAGATAGAGACGAATTGCAGCAGGTGGTTTTCACCCACATTGGGTTTCCACCTTATATCTTGTGTTCTTGTGTGTGATTGTCTTCTGCTATGTTTCACTATTTCTAGTTACTGTTTATTTGATTCTGCTACATAAATTAATGATCAACATCTGTAAGATAAATTAAATTATAAGTCTGCATGGTATACGTGGGTTTCCTTATCTGTAGTTGCGTATATACGTGGTTTTCACTAACTGAAGTAGCGTATATGATCTTGGTTTGAAAAAGGAAACAATTGAGTTGATAATACTGATTCACCCCCCCTCTCAGTATTATTTCCAACAATTGGTATCAGAGCAGGTCCTTCAGAAGAAGCTTGATCGCTTGAAGGAAGATCTATCATCATGAGAAACTACGAGGGAGAAGCATCAATCAGGCCACCAATTTTTGATGGGACCAACTTCGTCTATTGGAAGGTAAGAGTTATAGCCTATCTTCAATCCCTTGGTACAAAAGTTTGGGATATAATAGATATAGGGTACACTTTTCCATCAGCAACTCCTACAGATCCGGCTGAGAAGAAGTAGTTTGAAACTAATCCAAAGGCTGTCAATACTCTATTACGATGTCTATCTCAATCAGAATTCGTCAAGGTTATGCAGTATAAAACTGCAAAAGAAATATGGGACAAGATCATTCTAAGCTATGAAGGAGATGAACAGGTAAAACGAGCAAAAATTCAAACCCTCATAATTCAGTATGAAAATCTCAGAATGTACAATGATGAAGGTGTGGCTAACTATTTCCTACACATAGATGAGATTGTTAATTGTATGAAAATTTTGGGTGAAGAAATAAAAGAGCCTGTTGTGGTTGAAAAGGTTCTGAGATCTTTGTCTTCTAAGCTTGAATCAAAAGTCTTGAATCAAAAGTTTCTGCAATAGAAGAAAAGGAGAATCTACAGAAAATTACCATGTCGCAGCTACACGGAATTCTAACTGCTTATGAAATGAGGAAAGGTGGACCATTAGACAAAAGAGAAGCTGCATTCAATGCCTCGGGAAAAGGAGATTCCTATGACTCAGGACATATGTCAGAAGAAGAGGAAGAATCAAATTTTGTCAAGAACCTTCAACGGGGTGTTGGAAGATTCAGAGATAAGTTACCTTTCAAATGTTTTTCTTGTGGAAGAGTCAGTCGCTATGCTACCAGGTGTCCTGATAAAGGTAAGCTTGAAAAAGGTAAGGAACTTGTTAGATGGAACAAACTTGTTAGATGGAACAATAAATAGAATGTAAATAAGAAAAGCTATTACACTCATGAAGACAGTGATGGATTTTCAAATAGTGATGAAGATGAACAAGGTAATAATTATAGACCTTTAATGGCTTTTGAAGATGATGATTTCATGGATGCTATAGATGAAGAAGGTCTTTATGAAGAGATTTCTAAACTCAAAATTTGTTTAGAAGAGAAAAATATGATTATTGATACTCTGCAATTCCAATTGGATGAAAGTGAAAAACATCATGAAAAGTTAGAATGTGAAATAGTGGGACTTAGAAAAGAGATTGAGAAAACTAAAGCTCTTAATCTTAGATTTGTTAAAGGATCTGAAACGTTAGATAAGATTATCAAAGTACAACGTTCTCCACTAATCAAGACAAGTCTGGGATATAATTAAGAAGCATCTCAAGCACAGAAGCCATCCACCTCCAAAATTTATATTGATGCAGCAAGGAGAAGTGAACAAATTGACAATCGACAGCAAAGGCACAATGCTTCTCACCAGGTAAATCAGGGACATTTTTCTTCAAGAATGAATAGAGATCACCAAGTAAATCAGGGGCAATCTACTTCAAGGATAAACAGAAACTAAAACAGACCACAGGTAAATCATTCTCAATTTGCCTCAAGAATGGATGTCAATGAAAACTACAATCATTCGGTCCGCAGGGTTGATAATCGCAGGAATTTCTTCAATGTCCAATGTTTCTCTTGTCACAAATTTGGACACAAAATAGCTCAGTGTGTTTCCTACAAAACTATCATGACTAGAGAAACTCAAAAATAGAGGAGTATGACTGGGATCATGAAAATGACCTAAAATAAAAAAAATTCTCTTGAAAATGAAATAGAATGTTCTATTTGTAATAATTTTGGTCATGAAGATTTTGATTGCAGGAGCAGGTTTCGGCAGACAACTCAGAAGCAGCAAGCCTAAAATATCAAAACATGGAGAATGAAAGAACCACAACCAGAAAAATGTGGTATAACCTTATATGTGGAAGGGCAGGAAAATCAATGGTACATCGACAGTGGATGTTCGAAACATATGACAGGTGATAAAGAAAAACTTTAGGCATATAGTGCCTTGGATAAGGAGAAGAAGGTCTCATTTGGAAATGACACCCCTGCACTCATAAAAGGTAAAGGTTTTGTTCGTTTAAAAGAAAAGATCAAAGCAAGAAATGTTATGTATGTTGATGGCTTAAATCATAATCTATTGAGTGTCAGTCAGATGTGCGATCAAGGAAGAGATGTAATATTTCGATCAAATGGATGTAGTGTTCGTGATCTTGATACAAAAAAAATAGTGATGAAAGGCATAATAACTCCAAATAATTTGTACATATTCAAATAAGGACAACATCAATGCTATCTAAGCAAGAATGATGAACACTGGCTATGGCATCGGAGATTGGGGCATCTAGGCTTCTCTCAAATAAGGAAAGCATGCAAATACCAGGAAGTTCGTGGTCTTCCAGACATCAAAATTCCAAATAATACAATATGTAAATCATGTCATTTTGGTAAGAAAACTAGAACTAACTTTCCTGAGAAGGAAGGATCAGCTAGCAGGCCACTTGAACTTGTCCATACTAATGTATGTGGTCCATCGAGGAAAAGGTCACCTTGGGGAGAAGAATACTTTATATTATTCATTGACAATTTTTTCAGGATGTGTTGTATAGGACTTATGAAGCATAAAGACGAAGCCTTCGAAAAATTCAAATCTTTCAAAGACTTGGTTGAAAATGAATCAGATCACAAAATTAAATGTCTCAGGTCTGATAGAGGTGGGGAGTTTACCTCAAATGAATTTTTCGATTTTTGTGAAGAACATGGAATAAGAAGGGAATTCTCTACAGCTAGGACTCCTCAGCAAAATGGAGTAGTGGAAAAGATGAACAGAACGGTTCAACAAATGGCTCGTGCTATGCTTGATAAGTCTGTAACTCCCGCAACCTTCTGGGGTGAAGCCGCATTTGTTGCAGTTGTTAATCTCAACAAGACAAATGTCTGGGTAAACAATACTCAAACTCCTCATGAGCTCTGGTTGAAGATAGTCTGATATGGGACCATCTGGCACGGGTTCAGGGGGAGCAGATAATCTTCTAATGATGCATTGTTGGCATTACCTTAGAAGCTTTTGGTTCAAGTTCACAACTGTTGTTGGTTTCGGGTGGAACACATGCAGAGGAAGAACAGAAAGAGAACATGGTTGCTGATCTGAATAATTATTGACAGATGTTGCTAATAGTAGTTATTAATGACTTTCATAGTCTTTCTCTAGATATTTCGTCTCTAAGTCATGTATATCTTCTTTTTATCAAGGTCATGTAACGGCCTATTTTGGTTTCCCCACTATGCCTGGGATGAATGATGTAATGTAATTGGTTTTCATATGTAAATTTCTGATGTATCCCCACTTGGTTGGATGGATGATCCCCGCTTGGTTGGGTGATGGATGTATGTATAGAGTCTTTTGGTGATAGGAAGGTCATTTATGATGTGCAAGTCATGTTTTTTTTAAAGAACATCTTTTTGATCTTGCCTACAGTGAGGGGGATCATGTTCAGCACAGCAGAGCAGAGACTTCAGCATGTACTTAGGGGGAGCACAACCCTTTTCCCTTGATGACAAAGGGGTAGAATGACTTTGAGGATCTTGGGGTTGCCATCAAGTTGAAAGGGGGAGATTGTTGGCATTATTGCACAGGTTTGGCACCATGGCACAGGTGTTGTCCTTGATGGAAACTCACTCTGATGAAAGATCACATTTGAGGGTCTCAGAATGAAGGAAATCACATATACGCAAGTTCACCTTAACGAAGCCGCGTATACACGTGGGTTAGACTTTCAAAAGTCGCGTATGCGTATACACGCACTTTCATGCAAGGGAAAGCGCGTACATGTGGGAGAACTTATTTTTGGTCCATGGTATTTTGTCCTTGGTATTTGAACCTATGGTTTTGGACCTTGGTATCTCATCTAATGTGTTGATCCCAAGTATTGGGTCCTTGGTATTGATTTGTTATGGCTTTGGGTCGTGGTACTGTGAAAGGCAAGACTATAAAAGAGGAAGAAGATCATTGGGCAAAGATTATTTGAATTATTGAATATCTGATATCATGCTAGATCTGGAATACTGTTGATTGGGTTATGGTGTAGATTTGGATCTGAATGAAGGAGGAACCTGAGCGCAAGAAAAGGATAAGTTCTCTTGATGGTCAAAATCTTAAGGCTTGAATAGTGGTATCTCTATATGATTTTGATCTGTGATATGTGGCGCACGCTTGATCTATAAATCTGATAATCTGGATTAACTAATGTTTGAATGTTTGAAAGAATGAATTATCCTTTATAGATCTATATGCAGGTTCAGTGAAGCGAAGGCACGTATACACGCTATTTTTGTAAGTGAAAGTAGCGTATACGCAGGTCGGTCTTGACACAAAAGCATGTGCATGTAGGTTTCTGAATAGTGAAGTAGTGTACATCTCTTGATTTATGTTCTAGCTGCTTCTGTTTATTACTGCAGTGTTCTGGGTTCAGAAGTGGTGTGTGATTACTGTTACTGTGATCTAGGTATAATTGTCAGAGAAGTGTTTATTCTGGTTTAGTGTTGATTGGTGAAAAGGTGATTGGTTAATGCAGAAATTCTTGATGTTTGATTGATGTTCATGGATCTAGTCTGAAAATTTATGAAACGTGGTCCCTGGAAGCAAAGAGAAGGTTGTAGCCTTCTGCAGGTAGTAGCCTGCGTACTAGTATCCCAGCTAGTACAAGAGCTAAGGGGGTTATAGTTCCCTTCCAAGAAAAGTTGGAGAACGAGAGAGGGTTGTAGCTCTCTATAGGTAGCAGCCTGCGTACTGGTAAAGGACTGCACCAGTATAGAAACATCGTAAAAAGAAGTTTCTAAATAAAGGAAGATAGAGATGAATTGCAGCAGGTGGTTTTCACCCACATTGGGTTTCCACCTTATATCTTGTGTTCTTGTGTGTGATTGTCTTCTGCTCTGTTTCACTAGTTCTGGTTACTGTTTATTTGATTCTGATACATAGATTAATGATCAACATCTGTAAGATAAATTAAATTATAAGTCTACATCTTATACGTCGGTTTCCTTATCTATAGTTGTGTATATACACGGTTTTCACTAACTGAAGTAGCGTATATGATCTTGGTTTGAAAAAGGAAATAATTGACTTCTATGCAAGTATTATCTCCACAAGGAGTGGAAGCGGTCTCACCTTCATCTACAGGCCACAGGCAAATGCTATCTCCACAAGGAGTGGAAGGGGCTTTGCCTTCATCTTTAGCTAAACAAGTACAGGTTTGGCAGCACAACAAGAGCAAAGGTAAAGGCAAGGTAAAAATTCATGAGAAGGATCCTAGTGATGGGCAGGAGAGGGACTTTGATCTGGTTGATCATGAGGAGACACAAGGAGTTGATGTCATTGATTTAGAAACTCAAGGTACAAAGATAACTAAATAAATGATCATCAAAGAGTAAGAGGCTGATACACAAGCCTTGTCAGTCAATTTAGAAAGGGAAAAGTGGAACATCAATTATCTTGAGCAAGAAAAAAAGCAATTGACTGACAAGAAAGTCCTCATGGAGTTGCAAATGATCAAGGAGAACCGACAAATGGAAAAGAACGCAAAGGTCAAGATGACCTCCATTGAGCAAGAAATTGAGAAGGACCAGTAAAATTCATTTTAAAGGGTCAACATTCACCTTGAAAAGCTACTTGAGAAGGCCAATAAAGAAAAGAAGATGCTTTGTCACATGGCCTATCACTATATGACCCGGAATGAAAAATGCAATATAAGGATGAGGAAACTTAAGGAAAGGTTGAGGAAGGCCTTGAGGAGCAAAAGGGAGCATGGCATGCTAAAAAACTTGGTTGTGGCCTCACTAGCCCATAAACGCAACTAATGAGGGAGCTTTGTGCTAAATCTGTAAGTTTTGGTGAAATTTTGTCATTTTCAAATTTTGAAAATTTTCAACACAGGAAATTGCAATAGGTGCGTCGCACCACCAGTGCTATGCTTTTGACTAGGACACTTTTTTGAGGAATGGCTTTCATATTCATATTCATCATGATGAGGACATCAATCCCTGAAATTTTCAGCAATTTTGGAGTACATCTTGGTCACCTAGAGGTCAAAAAACCATAAAAAAAAAATGACTTCTCTACCCCTTTTTGGACACACAGGAAGCAGTCTTGGGAGATTCCACTTGTGAGGGGGAAAATGACCTCCAAATTCAAAAATTCAACTGTTCCAAAAGCTAGATAGGTAGACCTTTCCAATGAGCTATCTTGGGCTCAATTTGGCTAAGGGGAAGGCCTCCAAAATCAGCTGAGAAGTGGCGCTACGCACAAGACAGGTGGCACTATGCATAGGGTCAGTTTGCTCAAAAATCCAAATTTCGCCTAGTTTTTCTAGAAGTCGACTTTTCCTCTCATCCTGTATAAATTTATGATTGTAAACGATGCTATGCTATGTAAATTTAATTGTAAAATGGACTTAGAGGGTACATTCATCATTTTGAAGTGGTTTGGGGGTCAATGAATCAATTTCCATGGTTTTAGAGGCAAGCTGTTCCACTACCTATATTCTTGTTCCTTATTTAGATATGGTTGAAACAGCCCCTTATCTCTTGGATTTGACCCCTGATTGCTAGAATAGGTGGCTTTCATGTCTATATTATGTATTTTCTTCTGTAAAGTTTGGACTCTCTTGGATGCTTTGAGCTACATTGTACATCTCTACAACAGTTTGGCAAGGAAATAAACGAGGATTTGCAGCTATTTTTGTGGGATTCTTATGGTAATGTGTTCTTGGATTGTTTCTCCTTCTGTCATTAGTTTTTCTCATCTCTTATGTGTTCCAAAATCTACTTCATTCTTCTAAACTAAATGAAATCAAGATAGATAGGTAGAATACATTAGTAATAGTGCTCTGCCTTGGGAATACATTTAGTTTTTGATGTTTTCCATTGTTTGAAGAGGACTCATGATCTTTTGATGCCCTCCTCATCTCCTCACTAGTCTTAGACCTAACATCTCACTCAATTCCAAGTGCTAAAACACCTACCTACCTCGCCCCATAGAACACCATGCATTCCTAACTTAATTTCCCAGACCCAAAGCTGCCCGCTTCATTTGATCCAGCAACAAAACCAACAAAATCAACCAAAAGCCCTAGAGCTACTATACCTAGCCTAAAATCCATATTTAATTTAGTCATCTCAACTGAGATTGACAAGGAGAGAGCCCTCTCCCGATGCGGTAGGGCTAGCTACCAGGTTAAGCTTAGTTTGTGGTTATCCTAAGATTGCCTCCCTTCAGCCTGAGGTCAATCTAGGCTCTAACATAGTGGAAACTGTACTGGGGACCAAAAAGACAAATCACCCCAGTACAATTGAGAAGTTCTAAACTTTTGGATGATAAAGTTTAGAATTCAGTAGGCTGAAAAGTGGAAAGTTGTAAAGCAATATCAAACCTTTGAGAACTTTGAACACACTGGCTTCAAGAAGATATACCAGGTCCAATCTTGATCCTGATCCTCCACCCATATTTGAAAATCCTAATCTTGTCCCTCAGATACTCAGATAAGAAAGTGTATCAAGTCCTAGACTGGTTTATAGATCTCATTCATGTCTGGTAGAGTGGTTGTTCCTTGAATATCTTCCTTTTGAAGAATACTTTGGTCTCTCCCTATTTAAAAACACATCTGATAGTGAATTGTTGGACATAGTCGCAGACCTAGAATTCACTAGAGAACTTGAAATCTAATGAGCCAACTTGATAAGTAACCAAAATCGTCAAAACTCTCAGTCGTCCATCACCATTGATAGAATCCTCGAGTTATCTGATTCAACTTCAACATCTTTTTCATCCTCATTATTTCATCATATTTCAGAGAATCGTTCGTCAACTCCATTCATACCATCACTCCCTCTTCAGCCTATCGTTGTCCCTCACAGACCCATCACCTCTGTCATATCAACTACTCATGTTTCCCCAACACCAGTTTCAAATCCATCTCGATTCATGGCTGCCATATATGCACCTCTTGTTCTACGTCAGAATTTGGATGATATACTTATTGATTACCAAAGTAAGATACCTTTTTTCGATGCCACTCAAAATATCACAACATAGCAACATGTTGATAGGATGAATTAATTCTTTGATTTTCATGAGGTAGATGCCGAAAATGTGTCGATGAGATTATTTTTGCAGAGTTTTGGAGGCTAGGTTTGAAAGTGGTTCAGAGCATTACTAGCGAGATCTATCAATACTTTGCCAGTTCTTCATAGAAGATTCCTGGACTGATGGGAGGTAAAGAAAAATCCTCTCCAAATTCTATCTGAGTATGAAAATATTAAAAGGAATGTAGGTGAAGTGTCCAATATTACTGCATGAGGTTCAATACCATTTATAATGCTATTCCAGCTGACATTAAGCCACCGATGGGATTAGCATTGATTAAATTTCCCGATGGCTTCAATGTTGATATGGCATATTAGTTGAGAGAAAGAGATCCTACAACACTTGAGGATATGCAAAAGAATGCAGTAAGTGTTGAGGAAAATCTGTTGGCCAAAAGTGCAAGGATGAAAACTGAAAAGAAGGTGACTATAAAGGAAGAAGCATCTTCCTCCGATGACAAGGCAGATCATATACTCTGCAAAATTGAGAAGATGTTTGATTGGTTAACAATTATAGACAATTATAAAACTACAATCAGAAATCCAAACTTCAGAGGAAAACAACAACCTCGGTTTAGGATTAAACAAAGAGAGCAGAAGGCACAATATTAGTCATCACAACAGCAAGTCAAAACTCTTTTGCAGAAAAATTATGTACATGGAATCGAGAGTGAAGATGATGATGATCCGGTAGTGGAGGAAAATCATTTCTTTATTGTTGATGGTTTACCTATCTATCTGATGGAAGACGAAGAATATTCAGAGATCCCTGATGTGCAAAAGGATGAAGATTATATATTCGCAAATGAAGCAGTTTTGGAGGATGAGTCAGATGATTATCAGCATGGATATATGAATGCATTGACAGCTCAATAAAAACAATATTCATTCAGAAGCATAGATGTACCAATCAGCTCGGTTCAAAAGAGAAAGGAAGTGCAACCTAAGAGTGACTCCTCGAATATTTAGAAGAAAGGGAAGGATCCAACTGATCCAACCTCTAGCAAAGTATCATCTGCAAATGAGATGACCAATCATCAAAGTGCAGTAAAGGAAAAGCTCGAAAAGAAGTACCCTACAGTCAAAGAGGTAGACAAAGTTTCAACTTTTAGTTTAGAAAATGAGATTGCTAAATTAAAGGTTTCAATTCCTTTGGCTGAATTGATGAAGAACAACAGTTATAAGAATCAAGTGTCAAAAATTTTGAATATAGATCCTTTATCTTATATGGTAAATGTAGAATATGATCACCCTGAGCTCATCTTTCACTCTGCTTTAGAAGGTCAGTCTAAGGATAGTGAAGTTCCTCCATTTTATATAAGCCTTAGATTGCATGAGTATGTCCTCCACATTGCCATGTTTGATTCCAGAGTTTCCATAATCTAATGCCAAAAGCCATTATGGAGAAACTGGGCCTTGAAATTACTCGAAAATACCATGACCTGTATTCCTTTGATTCGTGTAGTTTCCATTGTATTGGTCTTATCAAAGACTTGGTGGTGTCTTTAGATCAAATTCCGACAAAGAATTTTCTCATGGATGTGGTTATTGCAGGCATTCCGCCACGGTTTTGTATGCTTTTGTCCAAATCATGGGGTGCAAATATTAAAGGGAATTTACAACTAGATTTCTCCTATGCTACTATTCCTTTGTTCGGTCAATTGAAAAAATTATATAGGGAGAAGAAAATGAAGTTCATGATCACTAGCAAGGAGCAACCACTTAATCATCCAATTAATGTTGTATATATAGATTTAGAGCCATTTGTATTATATTCTGATAGTGGTTTGAATGATATTAATAGTTAGTTAGTTGAAGTAGAAGATGTGCCAAAGATTTCAGAAAATTTCATAGCAGTCCTTGACCAAGAAAGACAAAAAATTGTAAGTACCTTTGAGCAGTCCGCATTCTGACAACAACAGAAAGGTAATGAACAATAGCGAATTGAAGAGATCAATCAAGGTAAAAAAGTGGATGAAACTGAATTTCGACACTTAGAAGAAGAAGCAGGCATATGGAGCATGGATTTTGACAGAGCCGTGGGTAAGGATGGTGCTGGCATAGGCATTTGGATTCGCAGCCCTGTTTTCTAGCCAACTAAAGTCCCTAGCAATGTTAGAATTTGTTCATATAAATTGGCCTTTGACTGTTCTAACAATGAAGCTGAATATGAAGAGCTGATTGTAGGTTTGAAAATTCTCAAAAATTTGAAGGAAAAAAGGATATCAGTCTATGGAGATTCAGAGTTGATAATCAAGCAAGTTAAGATTGAATATCAAGCCAAACATCCATAGATGAGGGTCTACCGTAATGCAATTTTAAATATTTGAAGGATGTTTCCAGATTATACCTTGATAGCCATTCCTCGTGCTCAAAATGTTATTGTATATTCCCTTGCTACTGTTGCAAGTAATTTGAAGATTCCAATGAATCCCAACAACAAATTTGAAATCCATATCAAGCACCGCCCAGTTGTTCCTGGCAATATAAGGTATTGGCAGGTGTTTTGGGATGATAAGGAGATCAATAATTTCTTGCAGAATGAAGGAAACTACAAGGATTCTTCTATAGATTGTGATTATGATGATGATGATGATGAACCAAAAATTGAGGTGAATGAGATGGAAATATTGCAGCTGAAAGACAGTGTCATTCCTAAAGATATCATACCTTTAGAATAACGTTTTGATCAAGATGATGTGGCTAGGAAGCCAAGATTGGTGCCAACAGACAAAAGTGTTGAGGATGTGCATCTTGGAAGAGCTGAGAAGCCCAAGTTTGTGAAATTGTCAAAGATATTGTCTCCTGAGGTAAAGTCTAAATATGCTAGACTGTTATCTGAATTTGCTTATGTGTTTGCTTGGGATTATTCAGATCTAAAGGTGTATAACAAAGATATAATTTAGAACACTATTCCCATCAAGCCAAATTAGAAGCCGTTTCGACAAAAGTTGTGAAGAATCAATCCCAAGTTGCTGCCGTCCATTGAAAAGGAGGTAAACAGATTATACAAAGCTAGTATAATTATCTCGATCAGATTTTCTGATTGGATTTCTAATCTTGTTCTTGTGAGAAAGAAGACCAAAGTGATTAGATTGTGTATCAATTTCTGGAATCTGAATAAAGTGTCATTGAAGGACAATTACCCACTACTAAAGATGGATCATATCCTCTAGAGAGTGGTTGGAGCATCGCGGATGTCACTCCTCGATGGATATTCTGGGTATAATCGAATTTTAGTGCATGAAGATGACAAAGATAAGATTGCATTATTAAAATTGGAAACCAGGGAAAAACTTCATGTGGGTCATCTTATTCATGGTTGATAATATTTTTATTAGATTCCTCTCATTGAGAGGTGTAGGATTGATAAAAATATTATCTGATTCCAATAAGTATTCATGGAGATATGAATTTATTTTGATTATGGAATTATCATCAAGCCGACCTACAACTCATGTAGGCTCAGAATCCCAATGATCGCATCTATTCAAACACAAATGTTTTGTATAAATACAGGAGGAATTTTCCTCATCTGGACTCACTCATCTCAGCACATCTCTCTCTCTCTCCGCTGTGCAGAAAAGAATCTCTTCCCTACTGCACAGAAAAGGGTTTCTCTCTCACACATGTGAAGCCAAAAGTTGTTGAACCTGAAACTGCAACTACAAATCCAAAGTTTGACCAATGTTGACCATCAGATATCCTCCTTAGAACTACGTTGTAGGTCCATCTAGATCTCCTATGGAAGCTGTAACTTTTGGTAGTGGAATCAAGTCAATCCGACAGACGATTTGCAAGATATCGACTGCCCTAGTTTGAAGGAAGCTGGTGAAACTGAAGCTGCAACTGTAGAAGTAAAGTTTGACCTGCATGGACTAGAATATCTCCTCATCTAAACTACACTATAGGTTCATTTGAACCTCCTCTAGAAGCTTCAAATTTTTGTGGTGGAATCATGCCGATCCGATGGTTGGTTTGTGAGATATCGTCTGCCCTAGTTTGATGATGAAGTCGCTAATGCTGATGCTGCTGATCTAGGGTTTGCTATTGTTGATATAAATCAGATTTATTGTACTATTTCTCTTTGCTGAATTATTGAAGATAAAAGAAGATTTGATCAAAGGGTTTGCCCACACATTGTGTGGTTTGCCCCTGGCTAGCCGCCATATCTTGTGTCCCTTGTCTTGGCTTGTTTTCTGTCGATCGTTTAATGTTCTATCTGTACTTTACTTTATGTACATGCGATTGCTAATCTGTGGAATACAATAAGAAAAAGAAGTAAATTATTATAAGCATAGAACATACGATAATTTAACATGGTATCAGAGCTGAGGTGAAGACAAAGCCCGAGCAAGAGAAAGAGCAATCACCGAAGAGAATATTAGCGAGGCTATCCTAAAAGAACTATGGGGTCCTCAAAACTCTGCTGAAGGCAAGCTTCATAAGAAAGCTAACTATCGTGGATGGAAGATGTCTATCGATCTAACCCTAAAAGATCAAGGAGTGCTAGGTCTTGTAAGAGGCAATATTGTTGAGCCTCCATCAAATGCATCCACTGCTGCATGGAACAAATGGAAAACCAGAGAAGCCCAAATAGAAGATCATTCGGGACTCTATCGACAAGCACTTGGTGGCCTACATCTCTGAACTGGACACCTCCAAGGAAATCTATGATAGACTGGTGAGTTTATTTAAAGTTAATGATGTAAATCAAGTTTTGTTTCTTAGAAATAAGCTGAGGGAAATCAAGAAGGGTAAAGATGAGAGTATGCAAGCATACTTCTTAAGAATAACCGAGATCAAGAACAATTTCCTATCTATTGGGGAGGCTATTACTGACAAGGAAATGGTACTCACTACTCAGGGAGGATTACCATCTGACTGGTACATGTTCAGGACTACTCTTATAAACAATAATGTAATTCCTGGTTTCGAGGAATTAATGGCTAGATTCATTCAAGAAGAAACAAGGGAAGAAGAGAAAGAAATGCCCATGCCTAAAGGTCCTCCTATTCCCTTTTCTTCTCATGCTAAGAAAATAAATAATTCCATGACTAAATAAAAAGGAAAGGTTGGACCTAAGGGTAGAATAAAATGATGATGTTACATCTGTGATAAAGCAGGTCACTATGCAAGGGAGTGCCCTGATAGAAAGGACTCACACAGGGACAATGATCAAAATCCTTCTAATGGAAATCAAAGGAATGAAAAATTTAGTAGCAAAGGTATGAGGAGAGCTGGGAATCGAGGAAGAGGACAACCATTCAAGAAGACTAGAAATTCCAGGATGTATTAAATGCACCTAACCTCAAAAAGAACCTAGTGTCCATCTCGGCAATGGAAGACAAAGGCTATAAGGTAACCTTCAGTGATGGCAAGGTACGTATATGGAAAGATAATGTTAAATATGCCTTTACTCTTGGGTTTAGTGTCGATTCATTATATCAGGTCGATGGAAGTCTGCTAGGTGTCATGTCTTATGATACATTTCTTCAGTACGAACTTTAGCATCGGAGGTTTGCCCCCCTTCATTACAAAGCTATATTTGGTGTAAGACAAATGGTGACAGGGATGCTTGAATTTTGAGTAGAGAAATAAGGTGTATGTCTAGGATGTGTCGAAGGAAATCTCAAAAGGGGACCATTCCCCTCAAGCCAAAGCAAGACCTCCGATATATCACAGTTGGTTCACTCGGGCATATATGAGGCTCGAATTAAGAGGGAGACTACTACACCACATACTCCTAAGAAGAATAGTGTGGAAGGAAGGAAAAACTGTATGATTATGGATGATGTCTGGGCCATGCTACATGATCAAAGAATTATGAAGTTTCTATGGGCTGAAACTACAAACATTGCCATATATGTACAAAATCGATGCCCTCATCAAGCATTGGGTTCCAAGACTCCTGAAGAAATGTTCACCGGTAAGAAGCCTGATGTTTCTCATTTTTTTTTGGAAGCCCTGTATATTTTCATGTGCTAAAAGAGAAAAGAAATATATTGGGTGCATTTGGAAAGAAGGGAATTTTTGTGGGCTATGGTGAAAATACTAAAGGCTATAGAATCTATGTAGCTGGTCAAAGGGAAGTCATGATTAATCATGATGTCATCTTTGATGAAGATATGGCTCTCAGCAAGGTGGACAATCTTCTAATTTTGAGGAGCTCTCAAGAAGCCGACACTAGGGAACCGAAAGAAAAGGATGATGAATCAATGCCTGATGTAGAAGAACCCATGGATTCGATTGCTCCTCCTCCACATGAGACTTCCTCTTCTAGGAAGATGCCTTCATGGCTTAGGGGACTACTTTATAATGCTGAAGGACATGATGCACCCTGAGGAACCTTTCATTAAAGTAAGAAACCTAACAAGTATTAGGGATACCTGACCATCATGAGCACGATCATACAAAATGAGCCTTCATCATTCTCAGATGTCGTCAAGCATCAAGTATGGAAGGATTTTATGACCATATAATATGAGTCTATTATGAAGAATGATGTCTAGGAAGTAGTTCCCAGACCTTGGACAAGACAATTGTTACTTTAAAATGGCTTTACAAGATAAAGCATGCAGCAGATGGAAGTACGGAAAAGTATAAATCTCATTTTGTTGCTCGTGGTTTCCCCCATAAGGAAGGTATATACTATGATATTTGCACCTATTTCCAGATATACGACTATCCGCTTGATCACAGCCCTTGTGACTTCACAAAGATGGAATCTAGATCAGATGGATAGACCACGTTCTTGCACGGTTCGATCAAAGAAGAGGTATATGTGGAGCAACCTGAAGGATTTGAGATTTATGATTGAAAATCTCATGTATGCAGGTTGAAGAAGGCTCTCTATGGGCTGAAGCAAGCACCCCAAGCATGGTATGAGAGGATCAATAACTACTTGGTGAAGCTGGTATTCACTAGGATTGAAGCCGATCCTAACCTTTACCTTAAGGTTGGAGATGTCAAGCCTCTAAGAATGGTGTTGTACGTGGATGATCTCTTTCTAACAAGTGCATACCCTATCATTCAAAAATGTAAAAGGGAGTTGGCTTCTGAATTTGAAATGAAGAACCAAGAACTTGAAGTGTGGTAGAAGCCAAGGAAAATTTTCTTATCTCAAAGGAAAATATGTGGGGAAGATTTTGAAAAGATTTGGTATGGTGGATTGCAAGCCTGTGACTACCTCGAGGATCTTAACTTTTAGAAGTTATGTGGTAGTGATGTTGGACCAGATTTGGGAAATGCTTCTGAGTTTAAAAAACTCATTTTCATTGATGTTCTTGGTGAACCTCCATCCGAACATATGTTTTGCTAACTTATGTTTTGTAGTTAGCATTGTGAGCTCATATTTGGTTGAGCCTCACTAGATTGGTGCCAAGAATATTTTGAGATGTCTTCAGGACACAATCTCTCATGGATTGAGATACACTGCCAGAAATATAAATCTGCATGATTATTCGAATTTCAATTAGGAAGGTAGTGTGCAGGATCACTGGAGCACTTTTAGTGTTGTTTCTCTTTGGATTCTACTTCGATATAATGGATGAGCAAGAAGCAAAAGTCAGTTGCCATAAGTACCACCGGGACTGGATACATATCTACGAGTATGAACTCGTATGAAGCTGCTTGGTTGGGGAGCCCTTCAGTGAGCTATTTGAACACATACCACTGTGATTCTCTGTAACAACCAGAGGTGGGACTCAATTATTGAGGAATCCTGTATTCGTCGATTGCTCCAGCAGATAGGAATCATCTGGGATATGGTAAGTCAATGAGCAAGGAGGCTCCATCGCATTAAGATGATGTACAAGCCAATACACCTTGTCAAAGCCCTAAGGAAAGATCTAATCTGTGATTTTCCGAAACGACTTGGAGTCATCAAGAAACCCTTGTACAAGGGTCCTGCATGTTGCATACATTGAGATTTCGGAGCTATAAGGGCTTGTGGTTCTTACTGGAGCAACATATGACCACAGGGTGACTCACCCTCTCTTGGTGGCACGCACTGGAAGAATATGATTCTCTCTCTTGTGAGACAAGATGATTCTCTCTCTTGTGAGACAAGATGATTCGCTCTCTTGTGGAATAAGATGATTCGCTCTCCTGTGTAGCAAGATAATGTGTTCTCCTGTGAGGCTTGGATTGATGTGTTCCTCATGGCGATTGTAGTAGGATTGATGTGTTCTCCTATGAGGCCTAAATTGATGTGTTCTCCATGGCAATTGTAGCAAGATTGATGTGTTCTCCATGGTGATTGTAGCAAGATTAATGTGTTCCCCTCTGAGGCCTAGATTGATGTGTTCTCCATGGTGGCCTAGATTTATGTGTTCTCCATGGCGATTGTAGCAGGATTGATGTGTTCTCCTCTGAGGATAGGATTGATTAGTTCTCCTGTTGAGGCATCCTACTCATGCAGTCTGAGACTCATGGGAAGTACCTCTCATCTGATCAATGAGCAGGGAAATGAAGTTAGGGACCATAGTAGTATTGATGGATGCATCATTGTATCTATCGTACTCCCTATGCTAGGATGACCTCCATTGATCTGGGATCAATGATACTGGTCTCAGACCAGTGGTAGGAGTTTTAGCATACTATGACACTGACTTCGGGTCAATTGAGATTGGTCTAGGACTAGTGGTACATACTTTGAGACTGACTTCGTGTCAGTGCAGTACTGGTCTAGGACCAGTGAGAGTGGTACATACTATGACGCTGACTTTGGGTCAGTTGTCACTGGTTTGGGACCGGTAGTACACTCTCTGAGACTGTGATACTGGTCTACGACCAGTGGTAGGAGTGGTACTTACTATGAAGCTAACTTCGGGTCGATTGAGACTGGTCTGGGACCAGTGGAGTTGCACTTACTATGACGCTGACTTCAGGTTGGTTGAGACTGGTCTATGACCAATGGTACATACTTTGAGACTGACTTTGAGTCGGTATGATACATCCTCAATCATTTCTTCTTCTTCATAATTTGGACAAAAGCAAAGTAGAACAAAACAATGCAAGAGTAGAGCAGAACAGAGCAGAATAGTATAGATCAGTACAAGACAGAACAAGACAAAGCAGAATAGGCAGAATAAAGTAGATTAAGGCAAGGATCAGGCTATATAGGGTAGTGCATTTGATGGATGAATAGTAACGATCGATAGACATATTGCAGATGAAGTTCTACCTAGTTGAGAGGAAGTGTTAAAATTGGTAAATAGGGAAACAATTCATGTGGGTCATCTTATTCATGGATGATAATATTTTTATTAGATTCCTCTCATCAAGAGGTGTAGGATTGATATAAATATCATCTGATTCCGATACGTATTCATGGAGATATGAATTTATTTTGATTATGGAATTATTATCAAGACGACCTACAACTCATGTAGGCTCAGAAGCCCATCAGTCACATCTATTCAAACACCAACGTTGTGTATAAATACAAGAGGACCTTTCCTAATCTAGACTCACTCATCTCATCACATCTCTCTCTCTACTGTACAAAAAAGAGTCTCTTCTCTACTGCATAGAAAAGGGTCTCTCTCTCACACATGTGAAGTCGAAAGCTGTTGAACCTGAAGCTGCAACTGCAGATCCAAAGTTTGACAAATGTTGACCATTAGATATCCTCCTTAGAACTATGTTGTAGGTCCATATGGATATGCTCTAGAAGCCACAACGTTTTGTGGTGGAATGAAGTCAATCCGACAGACGGTTTGCAAGATATCGACTGCCATAGTTTGAAGGAAGCTACTGAAACTGAAGCTGCAACTACAAAATTAAAGTTTGACCTACGTGTACTAGAAGATATTCTCATTTGAACTACGATGTAGGTTAATTTGAACCTCCTCTGGAAGCTACAACTTTTGGTGGTGGAATCATGCCGATCTCACGGTCAGTTTGTGAGATATTGTCTACCCTAGTTTGATGATGAAGCGCTAATGTTGATTTTGCTGATCTAGGGTTTGATACTGTTGATGTAAATCAGATTTATTGTACTATTTCTTTCTACTGAATTATTGAAGATAAAAGAATATTTGATCAAAAGGTTTCCCCGCACATTGTGGGGTTTGTCCCTAGCTAGCCGCCACATCTTGTGTCTCTTGTCTTGGCTTGTTTTATGTCAATCATTGAATGTTCTATCTACACTTTACTTTATGTACATATGATTGCTAATATCTGGAATACAATAAGAAAAATAAGTAAACTGTTGTAAGCATAGAGCATACCATAACTTAACATGCATTCACCACCCCTTGGGGAACATTTCATTATGTGAAAATTCCATTTGGATTGAAAAATGTTGGGGCCACATTTCAGCGTGCAATGGACATCACTTTTGCCAATGAAAAGGATGTGTTTTTAGTTGTGTATTTAGATGATTTGAATATGTTTTCAAATTCAGATGATGAGCATCTTCACCATTTGAGAATTGTGTTTCAGTGATGTCAGAAATTTGGGATCTCGCTCAATCCGAAGAAAAGTCTCTTTGATATGAATGAGGGGAAGCTGCTTGGTCATATTATCTCAAAGGAAGGAATACGCATTGATCCTTCAAGGGTAGAAGCAATTCAACAAATCAATTTTCCTAGGAACAAGAAAGAGATACAAGCTTTTAATGGTAAGATGAATTTCCTGTGAAGATTTGCTCCCAATCTAGTTGAGCATTTGAGAGAGATTACTAATATGTTAAAGAAGGAAAATGTGGTAAAAAGGATGGAAGATGTTATGAAATCATTTAACTTGGTAAAGTATGCTCTATCTATAGCTCCAGTTTTGATTAGTCTCGATTATACACAAGATTTCATTTTATTCTCATTTGCATCTGAGCATACCATGGTAGCAATTTTAATGCAAAAGAGAGAACAAATAGAAAATCCCATTGCATTTTTCAGCAGGACCATTAGAGATGCCGCTTTGAGGTACAACATAATTGAGAAATAGGCTCTTGCTCTTGTCAAAGCTTTGAAGGATTTCTGAGTGTATTCTGCACTCCCATATCATAGTATATGTTCCTAACGCATCAGTTAAGGATGTGCTGGTATAGACCAATTTGGAATGAAGGCAGGGCAAATGGATTGCAGCAATGTTAGAATACGATCTGGAGATCAAGCCTACAAAGCTAATTAAAGGACAAGGCCTAGCAAGGTTGATGGCAGAATCAAATTTTCATGTGTTAGATATAAATCTTATTGCAGTTATGTCCGAAGATGAAGAAGGAAGCTCCCTGATTCAAGTGTCTGAAATGCTCCTTTAGTCACTGTGGTATTCAGATATTGTGTATATACTTTAGCACCTCTCGCCACCTCCAAAAGTTTCAAGAAACAAAGCTAGAACTCTAAAGCTTAAAGCTGCTAAATTCAGTATTTTGAATAATTATCTTTGTTGCAAGGATCCAGGAGGTGTTTTGCTGAATTGTTTAATTGAAGATGAAGCCTAGCAGGTGATGAGTGACTTTCACAAGGGTGATTGTGGTGGTCACTTGTTTTGGAAGACAACAGTAAATAAAAACTTGAGATCAGGTTATTACTAGCCAACCTTATTTTCAGATGTCTATAAAACAGTCATGAGCTATCAGGAATGTTAGGTTTTTCAGGGGAAAAGAAAGTTTCTGCCTCTTCCACTAAAACTAGTTGAAGTCAGCACACCATTTCAGTAGTGGGGACTCGATTTTATCGGGGATATCCATCCAACATCATCAGCTCAGCACAAGTGGATCCTAACAACAACCGATTATTTTACCGAGTGGATTGAAGTAATCTTGACCAGACATGCAACAAACACGGTAATCATTCAGTTTATGGAATCAGACATTTTATCTCGTTTTGGTTGTCCTAGTAAAATCATCACAAATAATGCATCTACATTCAAATCCAAGAAGATGATCGACTTTTCTAGCAAGTATAAGATTACCTTGGGTTACTGAACATCATATTATCCACAAGGTAATGGTTTGGCCGAATCCTCCAATAAGTCATTAGTGAACATCATCAAGAAGCTGCTGGAAACAAATAAGGAAGGTTGGCATAAGAAATTAGTTAATACTTTGTGGGCAGACAGGGTGAGCCAAAAGAAGTCTATAGGTATGTCTCCATTTGAAATAGCGTATGGAATTGACACAGTCTTTCTGACATCCCTTACAGTTCCAGTTGTGAAACTTTTACAGGAGGCTAGCAGTGAGGAAGATGATTTTCAGTGAAGAATCAATTAGATGATCCATTAACAACAGACAAGGGAGGAAGTTTTTTAAAATACTTTCAAATTGCAAGAGAAGATAAAAAATATCTATGATCGGAAAAGTAAAGCAAATAAATTCTAGCTTGAAGATGTGGTGTTACAGTGGGATGCTAGGAATGAAGATAAAGGCAAGCATGGTAAGTTTGAAAAAAAATGGAAGGGACCTTATAAGATTGTTGCATACAGAGGACAAAATGCATCCCTGCTCAAAGAGATGGATGGACAAGATTTTTTAGGAGGACTAGTCAGTGGTAGGCTCCTGAAGCGCTACTTCCTCTATGGTGATTTCTAAAATCAAGAAATGATCATTGTATATACCATTTCCTTTCATTGCAAGTCTTCAAAAGATACAATTCATTTCAACTTGGGGCTCGAGGTGAAGGCTATAAAGTTGAGTGATTTGTTTCAGTCTTTGAGTCTTGAGTTAGTTATCATAGTGTCATTTTAGTTTGAGTTTTCTTTTACTCCGTTTCCCAATGGATAAGGCTACTAGGTCTACAGTGTTCTTTTCACCTCCAAGGAGCTACCATCCCCATTGGAGCCAATTTTAGTGTCAGTGTCTTCACATTGGCACCAGTGATCGAAATTCACTCTTTTGCATTCATATTAAGAGTCCCATTCACAATGAGTTTCATTCCATTAGGTCATGGATCAACTGATGGTGGGCACATTTCAAGTTTTCCCTCATGACACATATCTACTGACCATTTTTCATGTGTGATTCAATCAATGGTTCAGGTCCAGTTTCCTTTTTAGTTTATTGCATGAAATAGGCCTTAGGTCTTAGGGTTTCAGTTTCATTAGGTATTAGAATTTCACCATGTCAAATTTTCAGTAACCATTGACCAATAAGGGTAAGCAAATACATGAGGAAGACAATACTCATCAGGCAACTTTAACTTTCATAATTTGTAAATTTAATAAAATTTTCACCTCAAAACCAGTTTGAGGTGAAAACAGAGCATTGTTTTTTATTTGTAATTTTCATGTAATTTCATCATTTCTAATATGTAGTTAAGAAGTCTCATGATACTCCTAGTCACCTATTGATATTTCCAAGTGCATGCCACTGCAAAAGCAAAAGATAATCAAGCATCAATTCACCTATTTCAAGTAAAAGATTAAAGCATCCAAAAAGGAAAAAACAGAGTATCTAAAAAGAAAAGCTAAATAGACAAGAATCAAAAGTTTCCTAGCCATATAAAAGGTCATCTTCCTCTTAAGTTATCTCAATGTTTGAGTTGGGATCTATGAGGAAAACATGATTTTGGAGCATTATTGAACAAAGGAAGTGAAAACATTGGGTTTGTGAAGAAATTTTCCTTGCGTTACACACAGAAGGTCTGACGCTACGCATAGAATTGGCGCTATGCACTTGAGTTTTGATTATAGTGTTAAATTTTCCTGGTGCTACGCATACAACCTGTGCTACACACCTGGGAGAGTGCACTATGCACTTGTTAGCCAAGCCTCAAATGGTTCTAATCACCCCAATTTGCCTCAATTCTCCAAATTTGCATCTTGACAAGTAAGTAACACAATTGTTCTTGTTGAAAAAGGGTTTTTTGCATTAGTGTATTGTAATTGTGTTTATCAAAAACCAAACCCTAGTTTTCACCAAAACCTCTCATATACTTTAAATATCACTCATAGATTGTTGTCCTATCTCATCTATTTGTTGTTCCCTAAAACCTATTCCCTTATATAAATTTCCCTAGAACCCATCCCCTCATAAAAATTTCCTAAACCGTATACTTCCTCCCCAAAACCCTACACTATTCACTAACCCTACACACTCCCTACATCCCTTTACCATTCTAGTTTACCCTCACCTTTTTCTTGTTTAAAATCTCGTCATACTCATCATACCCTTGTTCATAAATCCACCACTCTTCATTTACCACAAGGACAAACAATAGTACAATAATGGAGAAGGATAGTCAGTATGAAATGGAGGAAGAGACACACAGTGACAGTTCTAGGGAGAGAGATACATAGGGTAGAAGGCCTCATAAGGGAGGTAAACATATTAGACAGGAGCCCATGAGCTTGAGGGAGCTGCAAGCCTACCCATTTTCCCTTGCATGTTTCACACATCAGTCTTGTTTCAGTTTTTTTGAAATGGTGGAAAGGGTAAAATCCCATCATGAACTAGCAAGGTCATTTGTGACACATTTGGAGGATAACAATGAGGTAAACCTTGCTGGAGTAACATTCACTTTGTCACCAGCTGTCATTTTAGAGGCTACAGGTATTCCAAATGTGGGTGAAAAGTGGAACAAAGGTCAGTACATCGACAGGGAGTACTATGAGCCTTACATTAAGGCCAAGTATCATAATAAAATCAGCAGAGTATTCCCTTTTAAGTTCTTGGAGGACAAGTTTGCTCCATTAATGAAGATCATCATCAACTATTTTACTTGTGAAGGTAGGTTCTCCAGACTGTATGCCTACCACATTATATTGCTGATGCATTTCACTAGGGTGAGGATGATGAATATCCCCTACTTCATATTCAAAAACATAGAGAAGATGTCATTCATTGTAAAGAATAAATCATACCCCCAGCCACTAACTGGCATCTACCACTTCTCTATGATTAAATCATTGTCTTACATCAGCTGAACCAACTTGATATACCATGGGATACCTTCATTTCTCATGAAGTGTTCAAAATCCCTCAAGTATTTGCATCAGTACCTCATGAAAAAGGTGGAACTTCAGGACAACAAGAGGTGCAAGAGACAGAAATTGTGGGAGTGCCAGTGATTGTGACCAATGATATAGGCACTAGGAAACTTTTTGCAGCTACTAGGTGAGTATTATCTCCACAAGGAGTGGAAGGGGTCTCGCCTTCATCTACAGGCCATCGGCAAATGCTATCTCCACAAGGAGTGGAAGGGGTCTCGCCTTCATCTACAGGCCATAGGCAAATGCTATCTCCACAAGGATTGGAAGGGGCTTTGCCTTAATCCTCAGCTAAATAGGTACAAGTTGGGTAGCACAGCAAGAGAAAAGGTAAAGGCAAGGTAAAAATGCATGAGAAGGATCCTAGTGATGGACAGGAAAGGAACGTTGATTTGGTTGATCATGAGGAGACACAAGGAGTTGATGTCATTGATTTAGAAACTCAAGGTACAAAGATAACTAAAGACATGATCATCAAAGAGAAAGAGGCTAATATACTAGCCTTTTCAGTCAATTTAGAAAGGGCAAAGTGGATCATCAATTATCTTGAGCAAGAAAACAAGCAATTGACCGACAAGCAAGTCGTCATGGAGTTGCAAATGATCAAGGAGAACTGACAAAAGGCAATGAAGGCAAAGGTCAAGATGAACTCCATTGAGCAAGAAATTGAGAATGACAGGGAAACATGGCTTGAAAGGGTCAACATTCACCTTGAAAAGCTACTTGAGAAGGCCAATAAATAAAATAAGATGCTTTGTCACATGGCCTATCACTATATGACCCGAAACAAAATATGCAATATAAGGATGAAGAAACTTAAGGCAAGGTTGAGGAAGGTGTTGACGAGGAAAAGGGAGCATGACAAGCTAAAAATCTTGGTTGAGGCCTCATTAGTGCATCAAAGAAACTAATGAGGGAGATTTGTGCCAAATATGCACAAGTTTTGGTGAAATTTTGTCATTTTCAAATTTTGAAATTTTTCAACACAAGAAATTTCAATAGGTGCGTAGCACCACCGGCAGTACGCATTTGACTGGGACACATTTTGGAGGAATGGCTTACATATTCAGATTTAGCATGATTAGGGCATCAATCCCCGAAAGTTTAAGTGATTTTGGAGTAAATCTTGGTCACCTAAAGGTCAAAACACCATCAAAAAATGACCTCTTTGCCCCTTTTTGGACACACAGGAAGCAGTCTTGGTAGATTCCACTTTTGAGGGGGGAAATGACCTCTAAATTCAAAAATTCAGGATGTTCCAGAAACTAGATAGGCATAAATTTCCAAGGAGATATCTTGGAATAAATTTGGCTAAGGGTAAGGCCTTTAAAATCAGCTGAGAAGTGGCGCTACACATAGGACAGGTGGCACTACACATAGGACTAGTTTGCTCAAAAATCCAAATTTCGCCTAGTTTTTCTACAAGTTGACTTTTCCTCTCATCTTGGATAAATTTATGATTATAACTAATGCAATTCTATGTAAATTTAATTTTAAAATGACCTTAGAGGGTAGATTCATCATTTTGAAGTGGTTTGGGGGTCAATGAATAAGTTTCCATGGCTTTAGAGGCAAGTTGTTCCATTGCCTATATTCATGTTCCTACTTTAGATATGGTTGAAACAACCCCTTATCTCTTGGATTTGACCCCTGATGGCTAGCATAGGTGGTTTTCATGTCTATATTATCTATTTTCTTCCTTATTTGTAGAGGTTGGACTCTCCTGGATGCTTTGAGCTACATTATACATCTCTACAATAATTTAGCAAGGAAATAAACTAGGGTTTGCAGCTATTTTTGTGGGATTTTTGTGGTAATGTGTTTTTGCATTTTTTCTCCTTCTATCATTAGTTTTTCTCATGTGTTATGTGTGCCAAAACCTACTTCATTCTTCTAAACTAAATGAAATCAAGATAGATAAGTAAAATACATTGGTAATAGTGCTTTGCCTTGGGAATACATTTAGTTTTTGATGTTTTCTATTATTTGAAGATGACTCATGATCTTTGCATTCCCTCCTTAGCTCCTCACCATTCCTAGACCTACCATCTCACTCAATTCCAAGTGTTAAAACACCTACCTACCTCACCCCACAGAACACCTTGCATTCCTGACTTGATTTCCCAGACCCAAAGCTACCTCCTCCATTTGATCCAGCAAAAACACCAACAAAATCAACCAAAAACCCTAGAGCTACTATACCTAGCCTAAAATCTATATTTAATTCAGTCATCTCAACTGATATTGACAAGGAGAGAACCTTCTGCCAACCTGGAATGGCTAGCTACCAGGTTAAGCTTGGTTTGTGGTTATCCTAAGATTGCCTCTCTTAAGCCCGAGGTCAATCTAGGCTCTAACACGACACATGAAAATATACGGGGCTTCCCAAAATTCTAAAATGAGATATGTCAGGTTTCTTACCAGTGAACATTTCTTCAGGAGTCTTGGAACCCAATGCTTGATGAGGGCATCATTTTCGTACATATATAGCGGTGTTTGCAGCTTCACCCCATAGAAACTTCAGAAGTATTTGATCATGGAGCATGGCACAGATATCTTCCACAATTGTGCGGTTCCTCCTTTCCACCACACCATTTTGTTTAGGAGTATATGGTGTAGTAGTCTCCCTCTTAATGTCAGCCTCTTTATAAAAGTCATGAAACTCATTAGTTTCATATTCAGTCCCATTATCAGTCTTTAAGATCTTGATCTTCTTTTCAGTTTGATTCTTGATCAAGGCCTTGAAGTTTCAAAACCAAGAGAACACTTCATCCTTATTTTTCAAGAAGTATATCCAGGTCTTTCGAGAATAGTCATCTGTAAAAGTAAGGTAATATGAATATCCTTCAAAGGAGTTCACAGGCATCATACCAGATATGTCTGTGTGAACCAACTGTAATATATCAGATGTCTTGCTTTGGCTTGAGGGGAATGGTCCCCTTTTGAGCTTTCCTTCGGCACATCTCAAACATACACCTTCTTTCTCTACTCGGAATTTGGGCATCCCTGTTACAATTTGTCTTACATCAGGTAGAGCTTTATAATGAAGGTGAGCAAACGTCTGATGCCAAAGTTTAGACTGAAGAGATATGTCACAAGACATGACACCTAGCGGACTTCCACCGACCTAATATAATGAATCAACTCAAAACCCAAGAGTTAAGGCATATTTAACATTATTTTTCAATACACGTACCTTGCCATCACTAAAGATCACCTTGTAGCCTTTGTCTTCCATTGCCGAAATGGACACCAGGTTCTTCTTGAGGTCAGGTACATATAATATCTCCTGTAAGTAGATCATATTACCTTGATTCAATTTAAGAGAGACATTTCCTACACCTTTCATGAGATATTTCATATTATCTCCAAGGAAAATTGCGAGGTTAGTTTCTTTCTCTATTAGATTAAGGAGAACTTCTTTGTAACCAGTGAAGTGCCTTGAGGCACCAGTATCAATGAGCCAAATTCCAATTTACTCCGAAGGAGCAGAGGTAGACAGAGCAGCTGGTAGATAATATTCATCCTGCTTAATTTCAACAATGTTGGATTCATACCTGGAATTTCTAGCCTTCTTGAATGGTTGTCCTCTTCCTTGATTACCAGCACTCCTTTTACCTTTGCAATTAAATTTTCCATTCCTTTGATTGCCATGAGAGGTATTTTGATCATCGTCCCGGTGTGAGTCTTTTCTATCAGGGCACTCCCTCGCATAGTGACCTACTTTATTGCAAATGTAACATTGTCCTTTTCTTCAACTCTTAAGTCCAGCGTTTCTCTTTTATTTAGTCCTAGAATTATTTCTTTTCTTAGCATGAAAAGAAAAGGCAACAATAGGACCTCTCGGCATGGGCATTTCTTGCTCTTCTACTCTTGTTTCTTCTTGAATGCATCTAGCCATTAATTTCTCGAAACCAGGAATTACATTATTGTTCAGAAGAGTAGTCCTGAACACGTACCATTTGGATGGTAATCCTCCAAGAGTTGTGAGTGTCATTTCCCTATCAGTAATAGTCTAGCTAATAGATAGGAGATCGTTCCTGATCTCGATGATTCTTAAGAAGTATGCATGCATACTCTCATCTTTGCCCTTCTTAATTTCCTTCAACTTATTTCTAAGAAACAAAACTTGATTTGCATCATTAACTTTAAATAAACTCACCAGTCTATGATATATTTCCTTGGATGTGTTAGGTTCCTATAACAATAGGTTTCATTTTTTATGATTGACTATGGAAGTGCCAAATATGTTCATCCTTGCATGCTGCAGAGGTTCCATATTTTGTATACAGACAAAGAAAATTAAAAAATGTAAAGAGGGTATGCCTTAAAAGAATAATCAAAAGGCAAGAAAATGTTGGTCAGAAGAAAAAGAGTTAAAATGAACCCCAAACCAAGAGACCAAGAAAGTGGCCAATCAAAATGTCACTGTTATCTTATTTACAAGTTCACCATGTGGACATACTGTTGCTTATGACATTTGATGGGTGGCCCAACAGTTCAATCTGGACCATGCCATGTTTGAATTGCTATTGTAGAATAGAGAAAGAATATCTGTCCAAACAGTTCAAGCTTCGCAGATGAGTAGATAGGTAGAGAAATTAAGGAGCCCAACTGCTTAATCTGGGCCCTTGGAAGAGATAAGGGTACATTTAGATAGGAGAGCAGTCAAAAGAAAAGAAGAGAATTAGGGTTTGCCAGTTCAAGTGCACCCAATCCGAAGGAATAAAAAATGCTAGGTGTATTAAGCTGGGTAGGCAGTTTGAGGTTGCAGAAGCAAGGTTATAATTACTTTTGGTCTTGTCAAGAAGGACTCATCTCATCAATGACACTGATACCATGGCAGTTATCTGGTTGCATGACTTTGGAAGCATGACTAATTCCCCTTCATTCCCCAAAAGCTCACTTACTAACATCCCCTCAAGGACCTTGGGATCTGCCCAATAGTCCTATTTCACTTCATTCTAGGAGAAGTGCTAAGTTAAACTCTAAGTTTACTTAGTAGAAAGAAGCCACATTTCTTGTGTAAAAATGATAATTTCATACTTCTTTCATTTCCTTATGCCTAAGTTTTCATTCCATAAACTTAGCATTCATCCGTTCAGTTTCAATCCATAAACTATATAAAAAACCCAAAAATATAGATATCCCCATCCCTTGGCACTATAGCCATACAATACAAAGTAGGGGAATACTAGGTCCATTTTGGGCCTTAATATTAGCCCTTCCACGTCCAAAACTTAGGATTAATCTAACAATTGGTTAGATTAATAGCTACGATAACCCCCCCCCCCCCCACACACAAACCATACTATACAAACCCCACACATGAATTTCATTTGGGTTTCATTTAATACTCGATTAAATGAATAACGATCACCTCGGCGTGAACATTAAATCCATAACCTAAAGTTGAAAACCCACCTAAAACCTTTAACAAATCAAGGTTTATCATGTGCGCTCCTGTGATAAGTCTCGATTATATCGCCCTCCCGTCCACCATCGGATCGCCTCCCCAAGATCTGATGGTCCTAATCAATATCGGACGTGCCTCATTAACGATACGTTAGTACTCGATGGTCGATGGTTTCACCATCATACACAGGGACACTTGTTGTCCTCCTATTGCATAGGGCCGCCTCTGACAATTACTGCTCCCATACCAAAGGCGGTCCGATGGAAACCGCTTACTGCTCTGCCCTTCCACCTGCGTCAACAAGTGACGTTGCATCCATGTCACCCGCCACTGCCCCACAACTGCGCCACATCATCCGATGACGTCACCACCCCGCCACCGTGTCAAGTGCCACATCATCATACACGTCATGTGCCATGTCATCCTCCGTACCCGCTACGCGACAAAAAATAAGTCATGATGACGTCATCCCAGAAAAGTGCCAAAAGTGCTAAAATGTCCAAAATTTGTTAAAAAGTCGTGAAAATGACCATTTTTTGTTTATTTCTATTTGTGTGCCTGCAAATAACGTTGCATGCACCTTCACAACCAAATCGCCTCCGGAGCTTGTACAGTCCATCAACCTGCAATTCGGCTCCATAGCACGACCCCGCAGCTCGAGTTGCACCTACTAGGTGCCCTCCGCGCCATAAAAACAGGTATTTACCCATTTTTGCCTTAAAACCCTATTTCGTTCACAATTCTCTATTTAAATTGCCAAAAGCACTTGCAATTTACATCCAAAAGTACTCTTACCTGTCACTTACCACCTTATATGCATTGTTCGAGCTAAGGATTCGAAGCAAACCTACAAGTTTAAGCCCATCTCCTCTGCAATCTGGCCATTAGAAGACACTTTGCACCCATTTTCGCCCATAGAGACTCCAAAAAACTGCCCAAGCTTTCAATTAAATTGGTTAAGCACTCTGTGATTTCTGTTTTATCCTATTTTTCCAAAAAGGAATTCCTCCACTTTCACTCCCCTTTGCTAACTGTTGCTCCTTCAGTTGAGAGATCAATCCCAGTTTCCTTTCCATTTTACTCACGAAGTCTATGAGTCTGGCGAATGTGTTCAAAAAACCTATCTAAATTCTGCAAAATTGTTCTTTGACAATAAACTGTACACTGGAAGGTCAGTTCCAGATAAAAAACAGTCTCCAGCATCTTGACAATAGCCTCAGAGCCTGAGTCCTATCACCTGTTGCTGCTTACACCTGTATTATAATCAAAACACAAACAGTATAAACATGGAGGCTCTAGTGGCTCTTAACATTGCTCCCTTGAATGCTCCACACATGGATTTAGAGTGATTACCTTTAGCAGATAGAGACTTCCAGATCAAGGATATGATGTGCCTCAGGTCTCACCTTAAAACTGTGTGCCACTTCAGAAACAATCACAAGAATAACACTGATATCCTAGGAATCTGGCAATCCAGTATGCCCATCTACTACCTCCCATCAATCAATGTGCTTCCTGACTTCATTCATCTGTATCATGCAAGCTATGACCCCACTCAAAGAGAAATCCTCACTCCAGATGGGTCTCTGCTTTTCTATATCACTCCTCAATCAATAAATGAAATGCTGAACTTTGAGCCACCTCAGCCTCTGGTTCCTCTTACAATGAAGCACTTACTCGATCAGGGTGCAAAGCTCTCTAGTTCAGAAATATCAAGAGTAGGTCAGTTATTTATGGAACCACGGTGCCAGGCCGATCATCCTCCACCCTACCATCAAGTCTCATTCAATGAAACAGGCAGACTCCTGGTAGATATGATTTCCTACATTTTAGGATGCAAGATAGGAGAATTTGTGGATGAAACTGTGTTTCTTTTATTAACCATGTTCACTCCAGGACAGCCCACTGCTGTCATGTATGACTATGCCACCTTCATAACAAATAAAATACATGAGAAATTCATGATGATGGAGAGAGAAAGAGTGTTCAAGTATACCTCCTACATTTACCATTTCTTGTTGTACTATCACCCTGATAGTTTCAAAGTTCCTCTCAAAATACTGGACTCAAAAGGAGAAAGAAGATTTGTTATCTTCTAGACCCCAGTTTTCCATGAATTCCACTACTCTTCCTACACATATTTTGTGTTTGTCGACATGTTTATCTACCCATCCTCTTGCCTATTGATGATGACTCCTCCTGGCAGACTCACTACTAAAATGCAAAGAATCCTACATCTTTCAAAGGGCTACAACATTGGTGATTGATATTTCTACCAAAACCACACAGTGATTAGAATTTATGGGTGTGAGTTGCCTCCCTATAAACTTCCAAGATATGTCCCTATGAGACTTTTTGCCTTAGAATACTTTAGGTAGTTCAGTAGTGCAGATTTGACTCATTTTCATGGGAAAAACAAGAAAGCACAACTTAAAATCAGACATCAATTGGGGCCCTTTGTTATCAATAAAAGGAAAGAAGCTTGGAAGGATGCCGACAATATGCTAAGGGAAGAGCTCATGTTGAAACAAAGCTTCTTTTAGGCACCATATGACCCTGAACACTTCATAAGCCTTAGAAGAATCAAACATCGGCTTTCAGGGTATGTGCATCGGCCAATCCCCCACATTGAACAATATGATAATCAACAAGAATGGGTAGAGGGCACATTAGATGATGAAGAGCTTACTGAAGAAGAAAAATTAGAAAAAGATATGAAAGACCATGAGAAAAGAATTGACCTAGAGTATGTTGCACAGGTCACCTTCACACAACCTCAACATATTGGAGCAAGCACATCTGCTGCTACACTTCCACAACAGCAAGCTAAAGAGGCCATTTCATCTGCAGGGAAGGGTAAAGAAATTGAACATTCAGAACACCAAAGTACAATTGAAGAGTAGCCATCCACAAATCAAGAAAAGGGCCAAGAACAAGGCCCTTCAATGCAACAAAAGGCAGCCAAGATCCTTGTATTGCAAACCCCTCATAATGAGGAAAGAGCTAAAAAGAGGGACAGAATGGAAGAAACACCTACAAGGGGATCCACCGACCAGCAAGGTGAGAAGAGACAGAGGCTAAACCCTTATTCAGAGGAGGAAATTACTGAGGAAACTACAAGCAATATCAGAGGTGAGGGGACTTCTGAACAGCAGATCCCTCCTATTTTGGATACATCAGCCAACTCCTTTCAGCAGGAGCAAGAGAGACAACTAGGTAGGGAGGTTTCATCCTCTAAATAGCAGACCAGGTAGGGCTCGGATATCAAATGAGCATTCACTGAGATCAAAGCTAGAAATGAGCCAATAAGGTTTTAGCTTTACAATCAATTGACGAGAATGGCACCAAAAAATCAACAACGGATGATGGAAGCATATGACATGCAAGCAGGGAAGATGACTCTCAGTCACTTCAGACCGACAATACAGTAGCCACAGTTAGCTGCAGACTATATCAGAACCAATCTGGAAGTCCTGGCCAAAGACATCCATCCAATAGACCAGATTGAGTTACATAAGTAGGCTGGAGAAATGGTATACTCCACCCTAGCAGATAAGGCTCTAATGGACCATAGATTGCAGAATTCTTTGTATAATACTTCTACCCAAATAGAGCTGGAGAAAGCCTCCTCATTGGCCAAGGATAATAGGATAAAATCCTTAGAAGAGATCATTATAGAGTTGGAACATGATCCCAAAGATCCTAAAGGCACGCAAGCTTTGATTAGGAAAAAGGAAGAGGATATAGTATCCCTGAGAAAACAAATGAAGCTGCCAGCTACCATACATCATCAAACTACAGAGGTTGCGTAACAACAAGAAGTAGAGGATGTGGTCAGTTTGCTTATGAGGATGAACCAAAGGATGTTAGACACAGAAAAAGCATTGGAAGAGGCTCAACAAGGGAAACAACTAGATTTGGCCCCTCAACCATCCCAAACAGCTCCAATAATCATAGCTCCTCCTACAACATTCACTACAGCAGCACCTCCCCTGGATCCAGCTTCAGCAGTAGGTGCCTCAACTTCAGCGGTGACTACAACAGCAACATTGCAAGAATCTAGCTTGAGCATGGAAGCTATGATGAAAGAAATCAAGGATTTGGAATTACAAATGGAATAAATGAAGGAGACTAGGAAAAAAATAGCCAATATTGAGGCTAGTTATGATAAATCAAAGATGACAATTGCTGAGAAGACTAGGGAAGTAAAGGCCCTAGAGAACAAGATAAAGGCCTTGGAGAAGGACCTCACTCTCCACAGAACCCTGACTGAAATAAAAACAATTTTGTGGGATAAGATTGGCAAAGCTATTCCTGACCAATGGACAACGATATAAACTATTTTTGACCAGATAGAATTGGTGGCAGTAGCTCAATATGAAACTCAAAAGGCCAGAGCATTATTGGCAAATAAGCCTGAGCAAGCTAATCAATTGATTCATTTTTTGAATACTCGTACTGGTGAGCAGCTAGCAGCTCTAAAAATTCAGAATAGGACAGAGACAATTGTAAGAGTCAAGAAAGTGCTGACCATGAGAAATTTTGTTCAAACTATAGAAAGAATATGTCAAGAAATGCAGACAGAGGTACATACCTTCAGACAGAAAATTTCAATATTATAGAGCAAAGGTTTACCCAGCCTAGTCATTAGCACTGGAAAGCTATTAAAATAGGAACAATATGCATACAGACTAAATACTTATGTACAAAATGAGATTACAGCATCATCAAGTGGCTCAGAAGAAACAGTGCCTCCCTCTGGACAAAGTTTGTATGATAAATTGGAAGACTTGTTTTACATTGAGCATGAGATAGCACATCTCTTTCGAGTCTGGCCAAATTATTATACATATACTGAAGCTAAAAAGATATTATTTAAATTAAGAAAACATCAATTACCAATAGATCAGTGGTGGCAAAGCCTACTTGAGATCCTAAAGTAGTTTTGATTCTCTTCTTGTAAATTTTCTGCATAACAAGCAAATTGTATTATATGGCTCTGCTATCGAAAATTCAAATCGACAGTGGATGAAGTGAGCGCTAAAATGCATTCAAACAAACTCAAACATAGGTGGCAAAGCAAAGCATGATAGGACAGCACATCAGCAAAGCAGTCATCAACTGACTATCAGAGTCAAAGAGTCAACAACAAACAGAACACCTACAACAACCAATAAAATGCATTCATTTCCTCAGTTATTGTTGCGCAGTTTTTTCCCACATGAGTTATTTCTTCTATCAGAGTAGATGGATAAATTTATGTTCAGATATTTCCCTATGGGATATTTTGTAAACTCATATAAATGCTTGCTAAAGAGATGTATTATCGTTGGTTGGTGAATATCATTCTGGACCTGTGCTGTAAGTTTTGAGAACTCTTCAGAAATAAAAATTGTTGGAATGCTTTGTTGGTGAACTTACTGTTGTGGAATCAATGGCAAAAGGATATATTGCAGGATTCTCGTGTTAATGCATGGATCAATAAGTCTTCTGTAATCTTATTTTACTATATTTATGTCTTACTTATCATCTAAATATCATGTTCTAAGTTACAGGAAAGAAGGATAACCCAGAATTTACTTTGTTGTACTCTATGTTCAATTCCTGTAATTTTTTATGTTTTCCATAGGACTAGCATAAGCAAGAATTCTTGATTTGTCTTGTTTCCCTAGTTCTTTCACTCTAAATATCATCAAGGAATTCTTAACTGCTCCCTGATAATGTTTATACAATTTCCCTCTGTTAATATAATGAAAGATTCTTAATTACCTTTCATTTCTTGACTTCAGTTCAGCTTATTTCAGCTTCAAAGTTGTTCTGTGTTTAATTATCTTACTTTGTAGTTGTCTTATACCCAAAGAAACCATCCCAGAGGCTCATTTCCATTAGACTACATCAACCCAATGCTCTGAACTTCCCTCAGCTTACTGCCCTATTCTATTGAATGTCACCTTCCGAACACCAAACAAAAACTTGTGCTTCAAAACTAGCCTAAGATACTCCAAAACAAAGCTAAATTACAAAGAGAGAGCCCTCTCTGGTTGCAAGCAGGCTAGGACCTGCAGCTAAAAGATTGGTTAGTGGTTACCTTGGCCATATTCCCTCCTGGAGCCAGGGAACAACCTGAGTGATAACATCATTGGCGACTCCACTAGGGACTGAATCAAGAAAGGGTTAGTTTCTCTGCTTTAAACATATTCAAGCAAAAATACCAAAAACAGATTTAGAAGCTGGCTCCAAAGAAGAAAACTCATTATACAAGATCAAATCCTGATCCAAATCCCCTAGCTATTTTTGAAAATCCTAATTTGATCCCTAAGATCCTTAAGAAACAAGAAGAACAAGAAAAATCTGTTGATTCAGACCTTCAAACCATTCAACAGAATTATATCCCAACTCCTACTAAAGCTTCATTCTGTCCTCACATTGCTCTTGCTTCCCTTAGTTCTTCATCCACTTCTGAAAGCACCTTCTGCACTCCTCCATCTACTACACATATTTCTTCCTATATCCCCGTTGTTCCAGCCATCCCATTTCTTCTTGTTCCCCCATCCATCCCTATAAATATGGCTAACCGTTATGCACCTTTGCAGTTGCCTGCCAATCCAGGGGCTATGCCACAAGATTATCAAAGTAAGATCACCTACTTTTATGGTGCTAGTTCCTATACATCTCAACAGCACACCAAGAAGATGCAGGATTATTTTGAAAACTATGAGATTGATGATGGGGATGTGAGAATGAAGATCTTTGTTCAAAGTCTGACTGATGATGTAAGGACTTGGTTTAGGTCACTTGCTACAAACTCTATAGCCAACCCTGACGCCCTATATCAAGCCTTCTTAAACAGATGGGAAAAGAAGAAAGACCCTTTGCACATTTTAACTGAATATGACAATTTAAAAAGGGGTCCACAAGAAATTGTCCAAGACTATTGTGCTAGGTTCAACAATGTATACAATGCCATCCCACAAAACCTTAGACCTCCACCTGACTTAGCCTTGATCAAATTTCCTGATGTATTTGATCCTGACATGAAATATCAGTTGAGGGAAAGAGCCCCTCCCAGCCTAGCAGACATGCAGAATGTAGTTGTTAGTGTAGAAGCAAACTTGATTGCCAAACGAAACCGGGCTAGAACTAAAAGAAGAACAACATTCAAAGAAGAACCTTCAACATTTGAGCAGCAACTAGATGCCATCATCAAAGGGATGGATAGATTGGGAGATAGGGTAGATACCATTGAGAGAAAATCATCTTGGGAGGGTCAAACAAGTAACACAGCCAAGAATCCAAATTTTAGAAAAAACCAAAACCCTACTCCTGGAAGGACTGGCCCTGATCAGAACATCAGACCCCCATTTCAAGAGAATTATGCAGAGGCCTCAACCTCTAGTGAACCCACAGAGGACCCTCACATTAACTTAATGGGTTTAGATAGAGAACAACAAATTTTCCTAACACAAGATGACCAAGAAGCCCATAACATCAATCAATTCCAAACCAAGTCCGGAGAGTCATTTGATTTCAGGGAAGGGTATGATGCAACAGTTTATGAGGTCCATAAATAGTACAAGTTGAGAAGCAGAACCATAGATGTACCTCAACCTACCAAGCTAAAGGAAACCAAGCAGCTAAGTAAAACAAAGGATAAAGATGTCCCAACAGAACCCTCTGATAAAATAGACCCAAAGGAAGTCACTATGGAAGATGTATCAGACTTACAGCCTTCAAACAACCACTCATTCACACCCCATTCTTCAAAAGAATATTTGAATAACCCTAGTGAAAATAACTTCAAACAATATGTACCCCATAACAACACTCATAACCAAGAGAAGATCAATGAAAACTCAGCTGAAAAAGAAAAGCTTGCTGCCCAAAATATAAAGAATCAGATAGAAAAACCGTTTAACCTAGAAACAGAAATTGGCAAGCTGAAAATAGCCATCCGTCTCTCTGAATTGGCCAAACATGAAGTTTACAGACAGAAAATCAATAGGTCACTACAGACATCAGAGAATAGGGTTGCAGTGAATTTTTTGGATGAGTAACCAGAACTGATTTTTGGTCCGGAAGTCAATGGTAAATTAGTAGATGGAGGAGTGCCTCCATTCTATGTGAGCTTAAATGTTCATGAAAAGGTGTTACATAATGTCATGTTTGACTTAGGTGCTTCCCATAATCTAATGCCCAAGTCAGTGATGGAAAAGCTAGACCTAGACATCACAAGTCCATATAAGGACCTGTTCTCATTTGATTCCAGCGAGGTCAGGTGTCTAGGCCTAATCAAAGACCTTTGTGTATATTTAGTTTAATATCCATCTAAGACTATCTTGATGGATGTAGTGGTAGCAGATATCCCACCTAAGTATGGTATGCTTTTATCCAGATCCTGGGGTGCAAAACTCCAAGGATCTTTGCAGCTAGACATGTCCTATGCCACAATTGCAGTCTTTGGCCAGCATAAGAGATTATACCAGGAAACATTGATGAAATATGTGGTTAGCAGTCAAGACAAACCCCAGAACTTCCCCATCTATTCCATTCACTCTGACATGGATTCATTTATCTTATACAATGTTGACATGTGCTCCAAAGCTGAGGCCAAGCTCCTAGAAACAATACCAACAATGAACATGAATGAACAATCTAGTAACTAGCACCAAAGAATTGTGGATGAGATTGAAGTAACAAGTGGAACTGACATATCGAACCAGCTACAAAGTCAATGCTCACTGCCCACTAAACGAGTCCCCAGCACTATTGAGACAAGTGTTAATCAAGAAATTTTATGGTACTTAGAGTTTGATGGGTCAGTGAATAAATTAGGAGCAGGGGCAGGGATTTGGATACACAACATACAAAATGACCATGCTCAAGGTCATGGATATAGGCTAAACTTCAAATGCACAAACAATATGGCCGAATATGAAGCCCTTTTGCTGGGGCTCAAACAAATTAGAAGTCTAGGGGTCACCAAAATTTCAATTCTAGGAGACTCAGATTTGATAATACAACAAATAAAGGGAAATTTTGTCACAAATGATCCTAGGCTAACGGCTTATAAAGGTGCAGCTATGGAAATACTAAACACCTTCCTGGAATCAGAACTCACTAAAATTCCAAGAAAACACAACCAACATGCACATACTTTGGAAACCTTTTCCAGCACTGTAAACTGCCTTTTGAGCCCAATCATCACTTCACTGCTGAGATCAAACATAGACCTGTTGTCCCAAATAATGTAAAAAATTGGCAGGTGTTTGAAAATGATACCCAAATCAACAACTTCCTCACTTTAAAAGAAGAATTTTCAAGCATAAACATAGACAAAAGCTTTGTTGATGATCAACAACAAATTGACAAAGTTGAGCCGAACATATCAGCTGAAGTGGCAAATGTGCTTTTAAATCCAACAACTTTTAATCACAGAAAGCTACAAGAACTGAAACAAATGAATTTTGATGAAATTATTGAGGAAGAAATTGAAGTAATTGAACTGAAGGACAATGTCCTACCCATAGTCCTAACTCCCTTAGAAGATATATTTGATTCAAATGACATTCCAAGAAAACCAAAAATGCAACCACTGAATGCAGAAATTGAGGACTGCAATATTGGAACCATCATGTACCCCTTCTGACCTCATATATTAGGGGGCATCTGTTATAGCTCCAAATCTCACTATTATGGTTTGTGATGCTGCACTCATGGCCTAGGGCAACCCCTCCTTCCAGACCTTGTCCAAAATCTAAAAAACAGTGTTTTATTCCCTGTACGCGACATTGCCCTGAGTTAAACGTGTGTATACGCGGGTTCATATATACCCAACCCGCGTATATGTATTAAAACACTTAAAAAAATACAAAACTCCTTATTTTTGGGCGAAGATCACGGGTTTTACCTGCTGATCACCTGTTAGTGCCCGTGGCCTCAACTGTTCCCAACCAATTCCTAACTAAAAAACTAATTTGGAATTGGTATAAAAAGACATCAAAGGGAAGGCCTAAGGGAGGAGAGAAGAGAGAGAAAGGTTATTATACTGAGATTTCCCCCTGATCAGGTCTGAAGACCCTTGTGCCTTCTGCACTTCCCCCATTTTGTACAGGAAACCCTTGTTTCCTTGTGATTTGATGTTCATCCCTTAGTTATGACATCTTGGAGTGAGTATTGGAAGGAGACCTACTAGAGGCTTGAGGCGGAACGGATCCAGAAGGAGGCTGAGCTTTGAGCCTGCAGAAGTGGTTCAGGTGATATTGCTCTTTTTTGTACTATTCTATTTGTCTAATAAAGAAACACGTCTTGTTCTCGATATGCTTCTTTCTTTATGTTAATGATGTTCATGTTTGAATTTCATGTATGAAAGGATGTCTAAAAGTTTATAACTAACTCCTTTCTTGTATAACATAAAGATGATTTTCACATAAAATCTTTGTCCATATACTGCTGCATTCCTTGGAATTGTTGATTTTACAGGGCAAAGGAGCGGAAGGGACGTGAAGAAGGGTTTGCACCCTTGAGGAACTACCCAAACGTAGGACCTGAGGTACGTCCTTCTCACCTTAGAAATAGCTTTTTCTAGCATAAACGGCTGTGTGTGCGTATGTTTCTTGACTTAGACAACTTCCAGTCTGCTAGGGTTCCACCCAAGAGCCTTAGGGGATAATATCCCGCAACAGAACTGGTGACTCCGCTAGGGAACAACATCCTTGTTGTTCCTTGTTGGGCGTTTGTCAAGCCTATCAGGGCTCAGTAACTTGCTGGCTTATTGTTATTGTTTGGTCTGTTTCTGACTTTTGAGTTTTACCAGTTTCTTGAGTTTCTTTTTTATTTTTCTTGAAAGACCACATACACGCTGCTTTTCTTGGTTACAGAAGCGTATAAATGCTTTTTGTCTGAAGTAAACCCGCGTATACGCAGGTTTCCTCAGGCACAGTCGCGTATACACACATTCTGCACTTAATGCAGTCGCGTATACTTGGCAATTTTCAAGATTTATAAACCTTTTGTCTCTGGAGTGTTTCTGGTGCTTTCAGTCAGTTTAAACAGTCACCTTTGTCAGTATCAGTTATCTGTTTTCCAGCAAGTGTCCTTACTCCAACTTCTCTCTAAATTATAAGAAGTCTTGGTCTTGTTTCGTGTTTGCGAGTCTCATCATCTTTTTGCTTTAAACACATAAGATTTCCTTACTGGAATCTTGGCGGCCCTAAGTGATCAGAGCATAAAAGATTGTCATTAATCTTTGTGTTTAACTTT
>APFE031616004.1:111798-123960 GCA_000404065.3 Pinus taeda
CCCCCCCCCCCCCACACACAAACCATACTATACAAACCCCGCGCATGCATTTCATTTGGGTTTCACTTAATACTCGGTTAAACGAATAACCATAACCTCGGCGCGAACATTAAATCCATAACCTGAAGTTGAAAACCCACCTAAAACCTTTAAAAAATCAAGGTTTATCATGTGCGCTCCTGTGATAAGTCTCGATTATATCGCCCTCCCATCCACCGTCAAATCGCTTCCCCAAGATCCGACGGTCCTAATCAATATCGGACACGCCTCGTTAACGGTACGTTAGTACCCAATGGTCGACGGTTTCACCATCATACACAGGGACACTTGTCGTCCTCCTATTGCATTGGGCCACCTCTGACAATTACCACTCCCATACCAAAGGCGGTCCGACGGAAACCGCTTATCGCTCTACCCTTCCGCCTGCGTCAGCGGGTGACATTGCATCCACGTCACCTGTCACTGCCCCGTAACTATGCCACATCATCCAATGACGTCACCACCCTGCCACCGTGTCAAGTGCCACGTCATCATACACGTCATGTGCCATGTCATCCTCTGTACCCGCTACGCGACAAAAAATATGTCATGATGATGTCATCCCAGAAAAGCGCCAAAATCGTTAAAATGTCCAAAATTTGTTAAAAAGTCATGAAAACGACTATTTTTCATTTATTTCTATTTGTGCGCCTGCAAACAACATTGCATGCACCTTCATGACCAAATCGCCTCTGTAGCTTGTACAGTCCATGAACTTGCAATTCGGTTTCATAGCATGACCCCGCAACTCGAGTTGCACCTGCTAAGTGCCCTCCGTGCCATAAAAACAGGTATTTAACCATTTTTGCCTTAAAACCCTGTTTCGTTCACAATTCGCTGTTTAAATTTCCAAAAGCACCTGTAATTTACATCCAAAAGTACTCTTACCTGTCACTTACCACCTTATATGCACTATTCGAGCTAAGGATTTGAAGCAAACCTACAAGTTTAAGCCCATCTCCTCTGCAATCTGACCATTACAAGACAATTTGCGCCCATTTTCACCCGCAGAGACTCCAAAAAACTGCCCAAGCTTTGAATTAAATTGGTTAAGCACTCTGTGATTTCTATTTTATCATGTTTTTCCAAAAAGGAATTCCTCCACTTTCACGCCCCTCTGCTAACTATCGCTCCTTCAGTTGAGAGATCAATCCCAATTTCCTTTGCATTTTACTCACAGAGTCTATGAGTCCCGCGAATGTGTTCAAAAAACTTGTCTAAATTCTGCAAAATTGTTGTTTGACAATAAACTGTACACTGGCAGGTCAGTTCCAGATAAAAAACAGTCTCCAGCATCTTGACAATAGCCTCAGAGCCTGAGTCCTGTCACCTATTGTTGCTTACACCTGTATTGTAATAAAAACACAAACAATATAACCATGGAGGCTTGAGTGGCTCTCAACATTGCTCCCTTGAATGCTCCACACATGGATTTAGAGTGGTTACCTTTGGGAGATAGAGACTTCCATATCAAGGATATGATGGGCCTCAAGTCTAACCTTAAAATTGTGTGTCACTTCAGAAACAATCACAAGACTAACACTGATATCCTGGGAATCTGGAAATCTAGTATGCCCATCTACTACCTCCCATTAGTCAATGTGCTTCATGACTTCATTCATCTGTGTCATGCAAACTATGACCCCACTCAGAGAGAAATCCTCACTCTAGATGGGTCTGTGTTGTTCTATATCACTCCTCAATCTATAAATGAAATGCTGAACTTTAAGCCACCTCAGCCTCTGGTTCCTCTTACAATGAAGCACTTACTCGATCAGGGTGCAAAGCTCTCTAGTTCAGAAATATCAAGGGTAGGTCAGTTATTTATGGAACCACGGTGCCAGGCCGATCATCCTCCACCCTACCATCAAGTCTCATTCAATGAAACAGGCAGACTCCTGGTAGATATGATTTCCTACATTCTAGGATGCAAGACAGGAGAATTTATGGATGAAACTGTGTTTCTGTTATTAACCATGTTCACTCCAGGACAGGCCCCTTTTGTCATGTATGACTATGCCACCTTCATAGCAAACAAAATGGATGAGCAATTCATGATGATGGAGAGAGAAAGAGTGTTCAAGTATACCTCCTACATTTACCATCTGTTTTTGTACTATCACCCTAATAGTTTCAAAGTTCCTCTCAAAAGACTGGACTCAAAAGGAGAAAGAAGATCTGTTATCTTCTGGACCTAAATTTTCCACGAAGTCCACTACTCTTCCTACACATATTGTGAGTTTGTTGACATGTTTATCTACCCAGCCACTTGCCTATTGATGATGACTCCTCCTGGCAGACTCACTGCTGAAATGCAAAGAATCCTACATCTTTCAAAGGGCTACAACATTGGTGATTGGTATTTCTACCAAAACCACACAGTCATCAGAATTTATGAGTCTGAGTTGGCTCCCTATAAACTGTCAAGATATGTCCCTATGAGACATTTTTCCTTAGAATACTTCAGGAAGTTCAGTAGTGCAGATTTGACTCATTTTCATGGGAAAAACAAGAAAGCACAACATAAAATGAGACATCAATTGGGGCCCTTTGTTTTCAATAAAAGGGAAGAAGCCTAGAAGGATGCCGACAATATGCAAAGGGAAGAGCTCATGTTGAAACAAAGCTTCTTTTGGGCACCATATGACCCTGAACACTTCATAAGCCTTAGAAGAATCAAACACAGGCTTTCAGGATATGTGCACCAGGCAATCCCCCACATTGAACAATATGCTAATCAACAAGAATAGGTAGAGGGCACATTAGATGATGAAGAGCTTACCGAAGAGGAAAAATTAGAAAAAGATATGAAATACCATGAGAAAAGAATTGACCTAGAGTATGTTGCATAGGTCACCTTCACACAGCCTCAACATATTGGAGCAAGCACATCTGCTGCTACACCTCCACAACAGCAAGCTAAAGAGGCCATTTCATTTGCAGGGAAGGGCAAAGAAATTGACCTTTCAGAATAGCAAAGTACAATGGAAGAGCAGCTATTCACAAATTAGGAAAAGGGCCAAGAATAAGGCCCTTCAACGCAACAAAAGGAAGTTGAGATCCCTGTATTGCAAGCCCCTCATAATGAGCAAAAAGCTAAAAAGAGGGATAGAACAGAAGAAACACCTGTAGGGGGATCCACCAACCAGCAAGGTGAGAAGAGACAGAGGCTAAACCCTTATTCAGAGGAGGAAATTACTGAGGAAACTACAGGCAATATCAGAGGTGAGTGGACTTCTCAACAGCAGATCCCTCCTATTTTGGAGACATTGGCTAGCTCCTTTTAGCAGGAGCAAGAGAGACAACCAGGTGGGGAGGTTCCATCCTCCAAACAGCAGACCAGGCAGGGCTCGGATATCAAACAAGCATTCACTCAGATCAGAGCTAGAAACGAGCCAATAAGGTTTCAGCTTTATAATCAATTGATGAGAATGGCACCAACAAATCAACAACGGCTGATGGCAGCATATGACATGCAAGCAGGGAAGATGAATTTCAGTCACTTCAGACCCATAGTATAGTAGCCATAGTCATATGTAGACTATATCAGAACCAATCTAGAGGTCCTGGCCAAAGACATCCATCCAATAGACCAGATTGAGTTACCTAAGCAGGCTGGAGAAATGGTATACTCCACCCTAGCAGATAAGGCTCTAATGGCCCACAGATTGCAGAATTCTTTGTATAATACTTCTGCCCAACTAGAGCTGGAGAAAACCTCCTCACTGGCCAAGGATAATAGGATAAAATCCTTAGAAGAGATCATTATAGAGTTGGGACATGATCCCAAAGATCCTAAAGGCACACAGGCCTTGATTAGGAAAAAGGAAGAGGATATAGCAGCCCTGAGAAAATAAATGAAGCTGCCAACTACCATACATCCTCAAACTACAAAGGTGGCGCAACAACAGGAAGTAGAGGATGTGGTCAGTTTGCTTATGAGGATGAACCAAAGGTTGTTAGACACAGAAAAAGCATTGGAAGAGGCTCAACAAGGGAAACAACTAGAGTTGGCCCGTCAACCATCCCAAACAACTCCAATAATCACAGCTCCTCCTACAACAGTCACTACAACAGCACCTCCCCTGGATCCAGCTTCAGCAGCAGCTGCCTCAACTTCAACAGCGACTACAACAGCAACATTGCAAGAAGTCAGCTTGAGCATGGAAGCTATGATGAAAGAAATTAAGGATTTCGAATTACAAATGGCAGAAATTAAGGAGACTAGGGAAAATCTAGCCAAGATTGAGGCTAGTTATGATAAATCAAAGATGACAGTTGCCGAGAAGACCAGAGAAGTAAAGGCCCTAGAGAACAAGATAAAGGCCTTGGAGAAGGACCTCACTCTCCACAGAACCCTGACTGAAATAAAAACAATTTTGTGGGACAATATTGGCAAAGCTATTGCTGATCAATGGACAACGATACAAACTATTTTTGACCAGATAGAATTGGTGGCAGTAGCTCAATATGAAACTCAAAAGGCCAGAGCATTATTGCCAGATAAGCCTGAGCAAGCTAATCAATTGATTCATTTTCTGAATACTCATACTGGTGAGTAGCTAGCAACTCTAAACATTCAGAATAGGACAGAGACTATTGTAAGAGTCAAGAAAGTGCTGACGATGAGAAATTTTGTTCAAGCTATAGAAAGAAAATGTCAAGAAATGAGAATAGAGGTACATACCTTCAGACAGAAAATTTCAATATTACAGAGCAAAGGTTTACCCAGCCTGGTCACTAGCACTAGAAAGCTATTAAAACAGGAACAATATGCATACAGACTAAATACTTATGTGCAAAATGAGATTACAGCATCATCAAGTGGCTCAGAAGAAATAGTGCCTCCCTCTGGACAAAGTTTGTATGATAAATTGGAAGACTCGTTTTACATTAAGCATGAGATAGAGCATCTCTTTCCAGTCTGGCCAAATTATTGTACATATACAGAAGCTGATGAGATATTATTTAAATTAAGAAAAAATCAATTACCAACAGATCAGTGGTGGAAAATCATGCTTGATATCCTAAAGTAGTTTTGATTCTCTTCTTGTAAATTGTCTATATAACAAGCAAATTGTATTATATGGCTCTGCTATCAAAAATTCAAATCGACAGTGGATGAAATGAGTGCTAAAAAGCAATAAAAAAAACTCAAACACAGGCGGCAAAGCACAGCATGACAAGACAGCACATTAGCAAAGCGGTCATCAACTCACTATCAGAGTCAAAGAGTCAAAAACAAACATAACACCTACAACAGCCAGTAAAGCACATTCATTTCCTCAGTTATTGATGTGCAGTTGTTTCCCACATGAGTTATTGCTTCTGTCAGAGTAGATGGATAAATTTATGTCCAGATATTTCCCTATGGGATATTTTGTAAATTCCTATAAATACTTGCTAAAGAGATGTATTATTGTTGGCTGGTGAATATCATTCTAGACCTGCGCTGTATGTTTTGAGAACTCTTCAGAAATAAAAATTGTTGGAATGCTTTGTTGGTGAACTTACTGTTTTGGAATCAATGGAAAAATGATAGATTGCAGGATTCTCGTGTTAACGCATGGATCAATAATTCTTCTGTACTCTTATTTTACTATATTTTTGTCTTACTTATCATCTAAATTTCATGTTCTAAGTTACAAGAAAGAAGGATAACCCAAAATTTACTTTGTTGTACTCTATGTTCAATTCCTGTAATTTTTTATGTTTTCCACCGGACTAGCATAAGCAATAATTCTTGATTGCTCTTGTTTCCCTGGTTCTTTCACTCTAAATATCATCAAGTAATTCTTAACTGCTCCCTGATAATGTTTATACAATTTCCCTCTGTTAATATAATGAAAGATTCTTAATTACCTTTCATTTCTTGACTTCAGTTCAGCTTATTTCAGCTTCAAAGTTGTTCTGTGTTTAATTATCTTGCTATGTAGTTGTCTTATTACCAAAGAAACCATCCCAGAGGCTCATTTCCGTTAGACTCCATCAACCCAATGGTTTGAACTTCCCTTAGCTTACTGCCCTATTCTATTGAATATCACCTTCCAAACACCAAACAAAAACTTGTGCTTCAAAACTAGCCTAAGATACTCCAAAACAAAGCTAAATTACAAAGAGAGAGCCCTCTCTGGTTGTAGGCAGGCTAGGACCTGTAGCTAAAAGATTGGTTAGTGGTTACCTCAGCCATATTCCCTCCTGGAACCAAGGAACAACCTAAGTGATAACATCATTGGTGACTCCACTGGGGACTGAATCAAGAAAGGGTTAGTTTCCGTACTTTAAACATATTCAAGCAAAAATATCAAAAACAGATTTAGATGCTGGCTCCAAAGAAGAAAACTCGTTATGCAAGATCAAATCTTGATCCAAATCCCCCAGCTATTTTTGAAAATCCTAATTTGATCCCTAAGACCCTTAAGAAACAAGAAGACCAAGAAAAATCTGCTGATTCAGACCTTCAAACCATTCAGCAGAATTATATCCCAACTCCTACTAAAGCTTCATTCCATCCTCACATTACTCTTGCTTCCCCTAGCTCTCCATCCACTTCTCAAAGCACCTTATCCACTCCTCTATCTACTGCACATATTTCTTCCTATATCCCTGTTGTTCCAGCCATCCCATTTCTTCCTGTTCCCCCATCCATCCCTGTAAATATGGCTGACTGTTATGCACCTTTGCAATTGTCTGCCAATCCAGGGGCTATGCCACAAGATTATCAAAGTAAGATCACCTACTTTGATTGTGCTAGTTCCTATATAGCTCAACATCACACCAAGAAGATGCAGGATTATTTTGAAAACTATGAGATTGATGATGATGATGTGAGAATGAAGATCTTTGTTCAAAGTCTAACTGGTGATGTAAGGACTTGGTTTAGGTCACTTGTTGCAAACTCTATAGCCAACCCTGATGCCCTATATAAAGCCTTCTTAAATAGATGGGAAAAGAAGAAAGACCCTTTACACATTTTAACTGAATATGACAATTTAAAAAGGGGTCCACAAGAAACTGTCCAAGACTATTGTGCTAGGTTCAACAACGTATACAATGCTATCCCACAAAACCTTAGACCTCCACCTGACTTAAGCTTGATCAAATTCCCTGATGGATTTGATCCTGACATGGCATATCAGTTGAGGGAAAGAGCCCCTCCCAAACTAGTAGACATGCAGAATGTAGCTGTTAGTGTAGAAGCAAACTTGTTTGCCAAACGAAACCGGGCTAGAACTAAAAGAAGAACAACATTCAAAGAAGAACCTTCAGCATTTGAGCAGAAACTGGATGCCATCATCAAAGGGATGGATATATTGGGAGATAGGGTAGATACCATTGAGAGAAAATTATCTTGGGAGGGTCAAACAAGTAACACAACCAGGAATCCAAATTTTAGAAAAAATCAAAACCCTACTCCTGGAAGGAATAGCCCTGATCATAACATTAGACCCACATTTCAAGAGAATTATGCAGAGGCTTTTAGATAGCGAACAACAAATTTTCCTAACACAAGATGACCAAGAAGCCCATAACATCAATCAATTCCAAACCAAGTCTAGAGAGTCATTTGATTTCAGGGAAGGGTATGATGCAATAGCCTATGAGGTCCATAACCAGTACAAATTGAGAAGCAGAACGATAGATGTACCTCAACCTACCAAGCTAAAGGAAACCAAGCAGCTGAAGAAAACAAAGGATAAAGATGTCCCAGTAGAACCCTCTGATAAAACAGACACAAAGGAAGTCACCGTGGAAGATGTATCAGACTTACAGACTTCAAACAACCACTCATTCACACCCCATTCTTCAAAACAAGATTTGAATAACCCTAGTGAAAATAACTTCAAATCAGATGTACCCCATAACAACGCTCATAACCAAGAGAAGGTCAATGAAAACTTAGCTGAAAAAGAAAAGCTTGCTGCCCAAAATATAATGAATCAGATAGAAAAAATGTTTAACTTAGAAACAGAAATTGGCAAGCTAAAAATAGCCATTCGTGTCTCTGAATTGGCCAAACATGAAGTTTACAGATAGAAAATCAATAGGTCACTGAAAACATCAGAGAATAGGGATGCAGTCAATGTTTTGGATGACCAACCAGAACTGATTTTTGGTCTGGATGTCAATGGTAAATAAGTAGATGGACGAGTTCCTCCATTCTATGTGAGCTTAAATGTTCATGACAAAGTGTTACATAATGCCATGTTTGACTTAGGTGCTTCCCATAATCTAATGCCCAAGTCAGTGATGGAAAAGCTAGACCTAGACATCACAAGGCCATATAAGGACCTGTTCTCATTTGATTCCAGCCAGGTCAGGTGTCTAGGCCTAATCAAAGACCTTTGTGTATCTTTAGTTCAATATCTAGCTAAGACTATCTTGATGGATGTAGTGGTAGCTGATATCCCACCTAAGTATGGTATGCCTTTATCCAGATCCTAGGGTGCAAAACTCCAAGGATCTTTGCAGTTAGACATGTCCTATGCCACGATTGTAGTCTTTGGCTAGCCGAAGAGATTATAGCATAAAACATTGATGAAATATGTGGTTAGCAGTCAAGACAAACCCCAGAACTTCCCCATCTATTCCATTCACTCTGACATGGATTCATTTATCTTATGCAATGCTGACATGTGCTCCAAAGCTGAGGCCAAGCTCCTAGAAACAATACCAACAATGAACATGAATGAACAATCTAGTGACCAGCACCAAAAAATTTTGGATGAGATTGAAGTAACAAGTGGAACTGACATATCAAACCAGCTACAAAGTCCAAGTTCATTGCTCACTAAACAAGTCCCCAGGACTATTGAGACAAGCATTAATCAAGAAATTTTATGGTACTTAGAGTTTGATGGGTCAGCGAATAAATTAGAAGCAGGGGCAAGGATTTGGATACACAACATACAAAATGACCAAGCTCAAGGTCATGCATATAGGCTAAACTTCAAATGCACAAACAATATCGCGGAATATGAAGCCCTTTTGTTGGGGCTCAAACAAATTAGAAGTCTAGGGGTCACCAAAATTTCAATTCTAGGAGACTCAGATTTGATAATACAACAAATAAAGGGAAATTTTGTCACAAATGATCCTAGGCAAAGGGCTTATAGAGGTGCAACTATGGAAATACTAAACACCTTCCTGGAATCAAAACTCACTAAAATTCCAAGAAAACACAACCTACATGCACATAGTTTGGCAACCTTTGCCATCACTTGTAAACTGCCTTTTGAGCCCAATCATCACTTCACTGTTGAGATCAAACATAGACCTGCTGTCCCAGATAATGTAAAAAATTGGCAGGTGTTTGAAAATGATACCCAAATCAATAACTTCCTCACTTTAAAAGAAGAATTTTCAAGCATAAACATAGACACAAGCTCTGTTGATGATCAACAACAAATTTACAAAGTTGAGCCGAACATATCAGCTGAAGCGGAAAATGTGCTTTTAAATCCAACAACTTTTAATCACAGAAAGCTACAAGAACTGAAACAAATGAATTTTAATGAAATGATTAAGGAAGAAATTGAAGTAATTGAACTGAAGGACAATGTCCTACCCATATGCCCAACTCCCTTAGAAGATATATTTGATTCAAATGACATTCCAAGAAAACAAAAAATGCAACCACTGAATGCAAAAATTGAGGACTGCAATATTGGAACCATAGAGAATCCCAGAATGGTAAAACTGTCCAAAACTTTGCTTCCTGATAAAAAACTGAAATACTTTGAGTTGTTTAAAGAGTTCCAAGATATCTTTGCATGGAGCTATGAGGACCTCAAATCCTATGACACATCTGTTATCCAACATACAATACCCTTGAAAGAAAACCAGAAACCCTTTAAACAAAAGCTGAGGAGGATTAATCATGTCCTCCTTCCCCTAATTGAAAAAGAAGTTAAACAAATTTTTGAAGCCGGAATAATTGTACCCATTAGATTCTCCAAATGGATCTCAAATTTAGTACCCACTAGGAAGAAAACTAGAGAGATAAGGCTTTGCATTGACTAGAGAAATTTACATAAGGTCTCTCTCAAAGATCACTACCCTTTACCAAAATTGGATCATATCCTACAAAGGGTAGTGGGGGCTTCAAGGATTTCATTATTAGATGGCTTCTCAGGATTTAATCAGATTCTGGTTCACCCAGATGATCAGGACAAAAATGCCTTTACAACACCTTGGGGAACCTTTAAATATGTCAAAATGCCTTTTGGACTAAAAAATGCAGGGGCCACATTTCAGAGAGCAATGGACATAGCTTTTTCCAAGGAAATCCATGATTTCCTAGTGATATACCTTGATGAACTGGATAACGAACAAGAGATGGCGACTCCACAGATCAATCAAGCCTTTTTACAATCACCTTGGTACACTGATATATGTTTTGTATTATAAACCTGCAAGCTCCTCCAGGGTTATCCAGAACCAAAAAGAGATTCTTGAAAATGAAAGCTTCAAAGTTTTGTATCATAGATAATGTGTTGTTTTGGAAAAATCATGAAGGTATTTTTGCTTAACTGCCTAATTTTGGATGAAACTGACAAAGTCCTCAAGGAATTTCATGCAGGAGATTGTGGTGGACATTTGTATTGGAAATCAACAGCTGATAAAATCCTAAGGACTGGATTTTATTGGCCTTCCCTGTTTGCTGATGTGAAAAAAATTGTAATGTCTTGCCAGAAATGTCAAATCTTTGAAGGAAAGAAAAAGTTGTTGCCCTTACCCCTCAATCCCATTTCAACTCAAAGACCATTTCGACAATGGGGTTTAGACTTCATTGAGGAGATCCACCCTTCATCTTTTGGCCAACATAGATGGAGTTTTACAGACACAAATTACTTTACCAAGTGGATAGAGGCCATCCCTTGTAGGCAAGCCAATGACTCAATCATCATGCTATTTCTAGAGACCAATATACTATCTATATTTGGTTGTCCAGAAAAGATAATAACAGACAATGCAACTACCTTTAAATCCAAAAGAATGATCAGTTTTTGCCACAAATATCACATTACCTTGGGTCACTCCACAGCCTATTACCCACAACGTAATGGTCTTGTTGAATCCTCCAATAAAATCCTCATCAACATCATTAAAAAGGTCCTGGAAGAGAATAAAAAGAATTGGCACAAAAAACTTGTGAATGCACTATGGGCAGACAGATTGACTACAAAAAGGTCCATTGGAACAAGTCCATATGAATTACTGTATGGTCTAGAGGCTGTTTTCCCCTCCTCTTTACGAATCCTTGTGATCAAGTTGCTACAAGAAATACAAGCAAAGCCTAATGATATTCACAGAAGGATGAATCAAACTATTCACTTGCAGTAGACAAGAGAAGAAGTATATCACAGAACCTAGGTACTACAAGATAAACTCAAGATCTATGATAAAAGAACAAAAGCTAAATATTTCTTCATAGGAAACAAAGTGCTGAAATGGGACTCCAGGAGGGAAGATAAAGGGAAACATGGGAAATTTCATTTTCTTTGGAAGGGACCATTTGTCATTCAGGCTGTACAAGGCAACAACACCTATTTCTTGAAGAGTTTAGATGGCACAGACACTCAAGAGGGCCCAGTCAATGGGAAAATGCTCAAGCACTATTTTGATCCCCTTTGATGAACACAACACAGCTATATATTGTACATAAATATTTGTATTCCATAATTTTTCATTTACAGCAGTTAGATAAGGAACCAAATGCAGCAAATTTTGAAGAAAAATCAGGGAACTGCATCACTTTTTGATGTATATTTTGAGTCCACCATAAGAAATCAAGAAAAGGACTTGGGAAGTATGAAGATGATGATAAGCACTTAGAGAAACCAACAAGAAGCGGAGCTGCAATTTCACACAGATTAGCTTAAAAAAGTATTGCATACAGGTTACAAAGATTCAGATTAATGGTCTCCAACACAAGCAAGTTTCATATTATAGCAAGAATTGAAAAATAAGGCAATTTGACCTGTTGTTCTTGGCTTTTCACCAGGAAAAGCCATCCCCAAGTGGAGCCACTGTTAGGTTCCTATACCAATAGGTTTCATTTTTCATGATTGACTATGGAAGTGCCAAATATGTTCATCCTTGCATGCTGCAGAGGTTCCA
>APFE031616021.1:0-38653 GCA_000404065.3 Pinus taeda
TTTTAAAAGTAAAAGATATTTTGATAACATTAGAGAAAAAAAGTGTGATCTAAATAATTTTAATTGTTCAAATCTAAAGATTGTGACCGTACCAAGAGTCACGTCTCATCCAAATTTTCTGAGAAAAAAATATTATTATAATTATAAAAAGGGATACTATATAAGCCTTATATAGTTACATATAAAAGGAAAAGCGGGTCTCAAAAAAGTATATATAATATAATTATCAGCGACTACCACTCATTGATGACTCATTAAACGACTCATTGGTTGCAGGGGAAAGGTTAGTTGAACAGATCCTTTCACGAAGTTATGAAAGTGTGGGCTAAATACCAGTGTAAGAGTATAATGTTTCTTTTTCTCAGAAGCAATGTCAGTGCTAACTCCTCGACTTTACCATTCCCGTCAAGACCGTGGATTCTTAACCTGCGAACCTAATATTCAATGCACCGTACCGAATCCGAATTCGAATTCCGTTGTCGTATTAATTCGGAAATTGAATCAAACCAAAAAAATTTTGATTTTTTTTCGGCAATACAGTGGAATTTGGTAACTATGCCCAAAACCACACCATACCCAGAGCTAATAGCATTACTCACCGAAATGAGGTCATTAATGTTCGAGCAGCTCATTTATGGGCGAACACGGTAGCTGCATTCTGTCCAATCCTGGTGTGGTGTATAGGTGGTAACTTCAACTTAAAATTTAATGATAGATTGTTTATTGATAGGAAGTCACATACATATTATATAAAATAAAATTTATATAATATATATAATTTATAATAATATATAATAAAAAAATATTATTATTATTTAAAATTTTTTTATTAAAAGTGAACAAAAGAAAGAAGAAGAGACTATTTGCTATCTTAATATATATATATATAATATATATATATATATGTATATTATTATATATGTATATATGTATATATGTATATGTATATAAAATATATATATATATATATATTATATATATATAATATATAGTTATATATATATATATATATATATATATTAGATTTTATAAGAGAGAAGTGAAATATATTTTCAAATAAAAGATATATAAAAAAAAAAGGAGAAATTATAAAAAGAGAGGAAAAAAAAGGAGAGAGAATTATCATATATAAAAAAAATAGAAAAAAAAAAAATTCTTGAAAAAAATATTAAAAAAAGTAATTTAAAAAATATTTAATATTCAAGAAGCAAAAATGGAGTCTAATACAAAAATGAAGGCCATAAGATTCCCAGAAACCGCACCCAGAGACGGTAAAGCATTATTTAACATTAAAGGAACTCTGGCAGGAAAAAATGTTATTATTTCTATTTCTCCGGCAGAAGATGCAAATTATATAACACCTAAAATCGCAAACCAACTAGTGATTCCAGAGTCAAATATAACTGAAAAATTAGAATTAGACCTTTTTCGCAATAAAATATATGTCATAGCTAATTTACAGTTAAACATTGAAGATTATACATTTGTATCACAATTCTTAGTTCAGACCCTATGGAACAATCAAGGGGACATTATTTTGGATTTACCTTGGATGGAAACTCTAGGTTCTTTTATTCTAAATACTAAGAAAAAGTTTTTAACATTTTCTTAAAAGAAGAAGAAAATAACACTCCAAGATTTTACACTAAAGCCAAATTCAGTAACACTAGAAGATATCTCAGATATTTCAAAAATAATGTCTCAAGAAGGTAAAAAGGTATTACAAAATATGCAAAAAGAAATTGACAAAATCAATGTTGACAAAAATGAAGAAGTTTCTCGATTTAAAAACCATAGCGAAAAATTAGATCAAGAAGGATGTAGTCTACAACTGGGGGAAGTGGGAAAATAACACATTCACCCATATTAAGCAGGCTATAGCAAAAGCGCCTGCAATTTACAACCCAAATATCAACAAAGATTTCTTGCTATACATCTTCACCTCTGACAACTTGCTTGCTGCTGTGCTCACTCAAAAGGATCAACTGAATGACGAACGTTCCATCTCCTTCATGAGTGCAAGCATGCAGGGACCCAAAATCAACTACCATGCCGTTGAAAAATAAGAATATAAAGTATACAAGGTGGTGAAACACTTCAAACCCTACCTGCTGAAGAATCATTGCATAGTTTATGTGCCTCACACAACAGTCTACTCACTCCTTGTACAGCAAGAGTTGGGTGTACGACGTGCGAACTGGATGATAGGCTTGCAAGAGTATGATCTTGATATGAATCCAGTTCACACTGTCAAGGGTCATGGTCTCTGTAGACTCATAGCTGAGGCAGTCCATGCACAGGAGGAAGAAGAAGAGCTGGCTGGTTGGGAGCAGGAAATCAAAATGTATGATGTAGAGTGAGCACTACCCACTGCATGTGAAAACTATTGGTATGGAGATATGCGTCAGTACCTTGAGCATGGAACCATACCCTCTCACTTGCCCATGAGACAAAAGAGGGCACTGCATCTCAAAGCTTTATCCTATTAGTTGGTGCACATAGTGCTTTACAGAAAGCATAGTAACAAAATCTTGCTTAGGTGCCTGGAGGCACATGATTTAGAGAAGGTATTGCATGATCAGCATGATGGACCAGACGGGGGCCATTTCAAACCCTACCTGCTGAAGAATCATTGCATAGTTTATGTGCCTCACACAACAGTCTGCTCACTGCTTGTACAACAAGAGTTGGGTGTACGACGTACGAACTGGATGATAGGCTTGCAAGAGTATGATCTTGACATGAATCCAATTCACACTGTCAAGGGTCATGGTCTCTGTAGACTCATAGCTGAGGCAGTCCATGCATAGGAGGAAGAAGAAGAGCTCGCTGGTTGGGAGCAGGAAATCAAAATGTATGATGTAGAGTGAGCACTACCCACTGCATGCGAAAACTATTGGTATGGAGATGTGTGTCAGTACCTTGGGCATGGAACCATACCCTCTCACTTTCCCATGAGACAAAAGAGGGCACTGCATCTCAAAGCTTTATCCTATTAGTTGGTGCAAAAAGTGCTTTACAGAAAGCATAGTAACAAAATCTTTCTCAGGTGCCTGGAGGCACATGATTTAGAGAAGGTCTTGCATGATTAGCATGATGGACCAGACGGGGGCCATTTCACTGGAAATACCACTTCACACAAAGTTATGCGAGTTGGTTTTTACTGGCCCACATTATTCAAGGATGCACACACTTATGTCCGCAAGTGCTCGTTCTGTTAGCGATGTGCCAACAAAACATGAAGGTCAACAGCCCTGCTGCACCCTGTTGCAGTGACTGAGCCTTTCCAACAATGAGGCCAAGACATCATCAAGGAAATTTTCCCACATTCATCAAAACAACACCACTACATCTTGAGAGCTACTGATTAATTCACACGGAGGACAAAAGCAATTCTGCTCAAGCAAGTGAATGACTAGGAAGTCATCAACTTTATCTAACAGAATATCACCTCATGCTTTAGTGTTCTAGTATCACTTGTGTTTGACAATGCAACTCACTTTTCATCTTTGAAGCTTATTATTTTGCAATGCAATATGGTATTGTGCTAAAACACTCATCTAACTACTACCCCTAGGGAAGTGGTCTCGTAGAATCTACAAATAAAAACCTTATCTGCATAATCAAGAAGACCATTTACTTTGAGTAGTGTAACTGGCACTCTGCCTTGACGAATGCCTTATGGGATGACCGCGTAACACCCAAGCCCTCTCTGAATACTTTGCCATGCTTCATGGTTTATGGAAAAGAATCCATCCCACCACCAAACATCTACTTTCCTGTGCTCCAATTGTCTCAAGAATCCCAAGACAAGCCTTGTCTGATAGTTTAACGTAGGATGGATACACTTCACAAGCTGCAGGAACAAAGGATGAAAGCAAAACACAAATTTACACTCCACCAGGACCGTATCAAGAGATGGTTCGATAAGAATTTTGCAAGGAATGCTAACATCGATGTTGGTGACTTAGTATTGGAATGGGATAAACCCCATGAAGACAAAGGCAAACATACGAAGTTCCAGTCCATATGGATTCGGATTGGTCCGTACAATGTCTATGAGAATCTTGGCCCACATACATACCATCTAAAATCACTTGATGGGAGGATTTACAACCTTCCTATCAATGACCAAGATCTCCAACGCCAATTTTAGTAAGCCGAGGCTGCGCCTCGCACCATGTACATAGTTTATTTACTGGTTGTTGTTGTTGTTTTTTTTTCTTTTCACTTTGCTTACTATTTTTGTTTCGTTTTGTTTTGTTTGCTTAGTGTCATGTTATTTTTGATTTTGTAAATAAGTTCTGCCCTTTATTGAGTTCTGGCTTTTGAATGAGTATGTGGTTGAGATCCAAAGAGTCTTGTAACACTGCAACACTTGTTCAATCCTGCATCTATCTTCTCTGTGCTTGGTTATAACCTTCATCCGATGAAATCTTGACAAAAAATATGAGTCGTCTACAGGGGAATCTTGGGTCCAACCATGAACCTGTGTCTGCACTGGGAAACTCCATGCTTGTACTCAACCTTCTGCTCTGTGTGTTCAAGCTCATCCAACTAGTAGAAATGGAGAAGGGGAAAATCTAAATGAGAAAACCTATGTCATCAGTCTTACATGTTTCTCTGAAGGAACAACCTCTTCTACTCTCAATAAGTCAGGATCCCTCTTCTGCCCCAAAAATAAATAAGTGCCTATGCACAGTCCTCTTAAAAAATACAAAGGTGAGATATTAGAAAGGATTCCTGTGCAAAGAGGTGAAGCATGGAACTCCACTGGGGTACTGACCAGGCTCGTTGGTAGTGGATCAATGCATGTGTTCCTGCGTGACTCTGTCGGGGTACTGTCCAGGCTTGTTGGCAGTGGAGCTATACCAGAGATGAAAACTTATACTCTGAAATTTTTTAACTTGCGAGACAAACTACCCTTCCCGATTTTGAAACACTATGATCAAGCTGAAACTTGTTGTTGTGTTTAACTGAGTTGGCAAAAGGTGAACCATGTCTGTCCATGTGGTAAGTGGGGAAGCCGAAGTAACCGCACATCAATTCAATAATCCATGAAAGACCAAGGCCTTGTGCTATTAATGGACCAAAATAGAGAAGTTGTAATTCAACCAGTGTGTGGCCAAGTGTTGTAGTAGCTACAACACCCTCCAAAATTTTGGCTTGCATCCAATTTCAGAGCCTTCCTTGGGTTTTTCCTTGATGCTTGCAAGCACTCAGGCTCATCTCGTGAGCTCATTTTGAGTCTTTGCACCCTCCTCACTTGAGCGTTCGCTAGACATATTTAAGCATGTTGATCACAAAGTCATGCTTGCAACCATTTTGTGGCTATGCAAAAGTCCCTCTTCGTGTGTACAAGTCATATTCACTATGTAAGCATCCGTCACACTCACACATGAAGTTGTATGCACTATCTCCCCCTACTAGCCTCTCTGAGAATCTACATAGTTTTCACTGCCAGTGTCCCCCTACTGCCTGCACTGTCTCCTTGGAAAAATTGCGCAGATTTGCCCTTCAGCTGAGCCAGATCATGCAGGAAGTTATTTATGATCTGCACTGCAAATATAAGCCTCTGAGTGACCTCTGCATCATTTTCATTGGTAGTACCTGGAGCCCGAATTCCAGCGTGAAATGTTCTCTGCGTAGTTTCAGAGCCTTGTCCTCTCTCCTGGTCACCTGCATATGAAAGTGAAAGATAATGCATCATGGTAGATCAGGATATTTTTGGATTTGATGTCATCTCGTCATGAGTATTGCAGACACAGGTACATGGATGAGACATGGGGCAACGACGAACAAGATGAACTAGGAGCACATGCAAGGAGACTTGTTTGCGAATGGACGAACACGTGGAGCATGCCAAATATAAGTAAAGGAGAGACATGCACATGCAACATCAAGCGAACACCAAGACCATGAAAGACTCCGCACACCTTGCCATGCAGAGGTGAAGCTCTGATACACCAAGAGCACATCCATCACTCAACAAAACTACAACTTGACATGGACACCACCAACAACATGAACATACCAACTCTGTCATGTTGAGTCATGTCATGGGTCATCTCAACCACATCACTACTGTGGGCCATACTATTGTAATCAATATAATGTGACGTGGAAGTCCAAGAGACCCACATGTAAAGTTGAAGAGTCATGTAAGTCAAATAGTCATGAGGGAAGACAAACAATCACAAGGGCCTGTTTCACCCTTGGCTATATATACCCCTCATTTGTACATGTAAATGACTTTTCGCCTTGGCTCCTCCCACATAGCCTTGAGAGTTTGTAGTCTTTTTTTTGAGGAGCGAGCAGTGGCTCCAATGCCCCACTATCGGGGTTAGTGATGTAATGGTGTAATGATGTGTCTTGGAACTTTCACTTAATTCAGAAGCTTGATAACAGGCCAAGACATTTTCACACATGTATTATATTTGTTTGTAAGACTATTCTTTGGACACTTGTAATGCATGTTGCTTTAACCTGCATTAAGACAATTGAACTATTTCAGTTGTTATAATACATATTCTTATGAAAATGTGTTGTATAGGTTTTTAAATCTATCCTGCTCATGTGGGCTATCCCTCCGGACACTCAACATAACCATTCTCATAAACTTGTTATAACAACTGTCGCACTCATGTGGACTATTCCATTAGTGTTGTACGTGCTATCCGTTCACTATGTGTTTGTGACTTCCGCATTCGTATGGACTACTCTGTTGGAAGTTGCGCATGTCTTGCCATATTGTGTGTCTCTGATAGTGTTGGGACTATTCCCTTTCGACTTTATATTCACTTCCACCCTCTCCCTCTGGTGAAAGAACATTGACACAAGTAACACTAAGCACTCACCAAGCACATGGACCTCACCGTTTGAAGACAAAGCAAACCACCCTCATGCGCTGACACACAAGAGCTAAGGAAAACCTTTAAGACAATGGCAATCGGGCCATCATACCGAATGGGACTCCTACACCAAACGATGTGAGGTCTAGTTGGGACTTCATACCAGGGAGATCCCTTGAATGTTGGCGGGTCCAGCACCATCAACACAACCATTAGGGATCCTTCCTCAATTTCCTATTACTTTGGGAGGAAAGATTGTCTATATTAATACGATGGTAGTAAAAGGCCCTTTGGATTTTAATTTACTCCTTGGGCATGTCAATGTTTATGGCACGGGAGCTCTTGTCTCTTCACTCTTTCATGTGATGTGTTTCTCGCATGAAGAAAAAATTGTGACCATTGATCGAATTTCATTTGTTGGTCCTAATTTGATTCCCAATCAACCAAATTCCCTAAGTGGTCCTTATATTCAAGTGGTATCTCCCCCGCCACAAGTTAATTATGTGGCAACCAGTTCCATGCCCCTGTCTACTAATGATCTAGTAGGTGATGTAGTGCATCATGTATTGGGAGAATTGGCGCCTAATATTTCCCTTGGATCCTTTGATTTGTATCCCTTCCAGATCATTGTTCTCCCATCTGATGAGTGCTTCTGGGAAGCCATGGTCTCTAGGGAGTCATGATTAATATAACCAGAGATCCCGGAGTAGAGTTCCTTTTCTTGTGTCAAGCTCCTTAAAAAATGAAACAAAGTTCCCAGAGAAGAGTTCCTTTTCTTGTGTCAAGCTCCCTAAAAAATGAAACAAGGTGTCACAAGGAAAGTTATTTTCTTATGTCAAGCTCGTTAAAAAATGAAACAAGGTATCGAAGCAGAGTTCGTTATCTTATGTCAAGATCCTTAAAAAATGAAACAATGTCCCAGAGTAGGGTTCATTTTTTTTTGTCAAGCTCATTAAAAAAAGAAACATTGTGTCTTAAGCATAGTTCTTTTCCTGTGTCAAGCTTGTTAAAAAATGAATAAGGTCCCCTTCCAATTCAAGTCTTTGAATAGATCTCGTAAATTCCCAATCGAGTCTTTCACTTGATCTCGTAAATGAACTTTCATTCCATCCACCTGTTAGTAACCGATAGTCTACTTAGGGGAATGAAATGAAGCTTGGGGGCCATGTCCTTAGAATTTCGTTATTATGCTGGGGGAATGAAAACCAATTTCAAGCATAGTTTTCCTTTGTTCAAGTTTGTGTAAAAATGAAACCATTCTCAAGCATAGTTTTTTTCCCCGTATCAAGCTTGTGTAAAAATGAAACCACTCTCAAGCATAGTTTCTCATGTTTAAATCTTGTGTAAAATGAAACCATTCTTGACCGATCGTCGTGATTACTAGCCTGTTTCTACCAAATGAGCCTTGGTTTTCTCATTCCATTGTCACCATCTACTTGGTCAATCATACACTTTCACTTGGTTGTTTTACCCTTTCTTGAGGAATGGTTGCGATGAGTGGTCTTATTAGCCTACCTCTTGACCTCTACGTGTTTTGAGCAGTTCCATCGTGATTAGAATCAGTTTCTACCCTTTATACCACTTGTTCCTCTAGGTGGAGTCCTCTTTCAGCTCTTTTTAGACTCCCTAAACATGAAAAAATTGTCGAGCACTTGTCTTTTCGAACTTGTTAAAATAAATGAAAAGACCTCTACCTAGTATAAGTTTAACCCTTTTCCAGATTGGGATAGAATATTTATGAAAAATGAACACTTTAGTCAAACATGACTAAAAGGTTCTCCAGGGTATTTTTTACGCCTTTTCGGGCCCAAGAGACAAATTTACGAAAATGAACTCGTGGAGTTTTCTTTTTCACCTCTTTTTCAAACTCTCTAAAGATGAAAAATAAGTCGAGTTACACATTCACTGGATTCGTAAGAACATCAAAAAATGATGGACTCATCGAACATGATGGGACCGAACCACTCCTTCTCAGGGATTGTTAAAAATATTCAGAAGGATTCATTTGAAGTATGAACTTATAAATCAAGCATATGTTATCCTCCTCAAGCTTGTTAAAAAAATAGAGGTATTAACCAGAAATGGTTGGGGAAATTGGGAAAATGGGGTACTTGACCTATTAATGCCATCAATTTTCTCTTGAACATGACACTCTTTCACCTCATATTTGTGATCTTTGGGTTTGGAAATATGCTTTCCTCTTTGGTTCATCACACCATATCAGCTTTGAGTCAATGTTTCCAACTCCATAAAGTGTCGCTGATATGTTCAAGAGAATTCCTTCAGTTGATATCAACTACAATACTCTAAAACTTCATTCATGTCTGTTGTTCCTGAACTAGCTTTGCATCAATATCATTATGTCTCAAATCTTGATACCCATTTCGTATTGTTGATGGGGGATACATCAAGGCCCTCCTGTGACAGGTCACTTCCTCTCGACATCGACTCATTATCCCGAAAGTTGACTTAGAAACTCCCTTCAGTGCCTTGGGACTTTCATACATCAATGACAAGTTTCCTTTCTTTTGGTGACATGTTTTCATCACTGGCCTTCGACCAAAGGATTAAGTGTGGTGTTTGACTTCAACTCACCCATTCACATTATACAGATTGTAGCGTAGTACCTTGAGAGCTATTAAGATCATTGATGGTTTCTCTCACGTCTATTAATGGCTTACATCATTGGTCGGTAATCAAATGGTGTTTACCATGTTCTACATCAACTCATTTATTCACATGGTTAGACTCATACTATTAAGAGATCAAGTGAATGAGATAGAAGACCCTAGATCTAATTCCATCCATCTGAGCTGAGATTTTAGGATTAATACAATATCACAAAAAGTATGATGGTCATGATTATACAAAAGATTATCCAAGCATGGGTCCACACTTTGTAATCCAGGGACGAGACTTCTTGATCATTGTACGTGTAATATTAGCTTATATGCTGAGCATGGGTATACTTCCCTCAATAATGGTATCGCGATAAAAATGTATTATAACAGACGATGATCTCGACCAGTTATTCTTGATCCAGACTCATGACAAGGTAAAGCACTTCAGTCATTAGCTATTGCTTCTGACTTTGTACTTTAGGGGAAAATTTGTTATAGGAATTTTTTTCACATCTGTTCAATGGGCCTGCAAACACGATCAATCAACATTATTGAACACTTTGTCTTAATCCCTTCACAAATCCCTAATCATCACTTCTCCAAAAAGTCTAATTTTTTGGGACAAATTGCTAAAAAACAATGTTTTTCTCCCCAATGCACCTTGCATGCTTGACCACCTGTCCTCAACGCATGTTGCATACTTGAGCGCTAGTGTTAGTCAACATATGTTTCTCCCTTCTGTAGGTGTGTTGATTCTATAAATTTTGGAAAAATAGAAAATATCTCCAAAGCTTCCTCTTTCAGAAGATTCCAAGGTAGTTTTAACTATTTACCTCGAATAGAGATCTCCAATTCCTATATGATCCTATTCTAATGGACCTATCTCTTATCCCTTGAGCTCATCCTCCCATCATATGCGTTCTCAAGCCTAAGATGATATATCCTAAACTACCCATCTCACCCTATATATTTACTGCCTTCCTAGCCTCATGGTTGGCTTTTGGAGATTAATAGCGCCTTTATGCTGTTGATTTGAGCCTAAGGAGTCATCACATTCAAGCATTAGGGTTGATGTTGATGTGTGCTTTGTGGTAAGGAAGGAGAATTCAACTTGGGGAGACATCTATAAAGGCAAACTTATATTTATGGTTGTAACTATGTCTTATATTTGTTAATACAAAGAGCATATTGTTTTCCTATCTTTGTTATGTTATGTTTGCACTCATATATTTCAATTCCATGTTGACTCATTGAATAGAGATTTTAGATTATGCTACGTGGATGTTGGTTCCATTGCGTGTTTTAGTCATGTGTGTAGGGTCTAATTAGATTATTTGGAGCTAGAGTTGGAGCTTACAAGCAAGGATGAAAGAAAGGCTTGCTACAAATTCTGGGTAGGATTCTTTCCCATTTTCTAATTTCTCTAAGGAAACTCTAATATTTTTGTCTTTTTTGGTTCTAGATTAGACCACTAGATCTAGGGATTTCACATTTGTCCACAATCATGAAAATTCAACATAACAATGTTCAAATATCAAATTCTCCTACATTAGATATAATTTAGGAAGTAGGTTTACTATGGCACATTGAATAACTCATGTATCCATCTCCACAATGAAGTAAAGACAAAACCTACAATTGCGTTTGGTAATTTGTTTTACAGTTTGGAACCAAAAATCCTTATCAACAATTGGTGACGTAGGATAAGGACCACCATTTTTTTATTTTTAATATAAAACTATTGTATTTAAGTTCCAACATCCCAACTTGAAAGCAATTATACTAATTCAACAAGTACACTGTTACCAATTTATTGACCTGTAAGTCATGTGATGACATCTAAACATGTTTTCAATGATTTGTTTGCACCCTACACAATGTTGCCATTCTTTCTCTTTGGCTAGATTGAACAACATCAAGTCATTTTTCTCTTTCTAAAAAATGCCAACTACTTTAATTCAGAGCAATCCAAACCCTCATGCCATGACACATTGCATTGAACACAAAATAAATTTTTGCATGTAGGGAATTTTGACTTCCCATAACAACATCTGTTGCAACAGTTGAGTTTCCTACTTCAGGCATACCCTTCAATAAGAGTGTAAAGAAATTGTTGAAAGGGAAATAGAATCTCTAAGAAATGGGAATCTCCGCTTCCACCCTTGTTGAATTCCACTTCTCAATTGTATGATTGGAAATGACCACTTTACACTTTTAAGGAGCCATATAATCATTGCAATTGGGCTCGGGGCAAAGAATGGGCACAATTTTTTCTTCCAATTTACTACGGACATGAAGGACTATTCAACTACAACGAAACTTGTGAAAGAAAACTATCATGTAAAAAAATTCATATGGGTATTTGGTTTCTCAACATATATTGCAAGATTTTTTCACAAGAGGGGCATCTTCATGTCCTTCCACCACACTATTCCCAGATGTCCTCACCATCTTAGGCAAGGGAAGCAATATGCACCCACTTCTCAGGCGCTTACCCAATGCATTCTGAAGGAAAAAAATAAGAATGAATGAATGTGCGTATGGAATGAAGAAACCTGCAACATAATTGGACCTAGATTCAACACAACCATATGATCTAGAAGCGGCAAAATAAAGTACATTTCTAGGGGTAGATGTTTGAATCATATCTATTCCTTTGCATTGGGTGAGATAGCGTTAGAGGTAGTCATCTAGCTAGGTTTATCACTTCACAATGTTCCTATACACCTTCCTGCATGAAGGTTTGACAACCCTAGAAAATCCTCCAACAAATACTATTGTGTAAATGTTCTTGCTAAGAAGAAAAGGTCCCTTATTTAGTTAAAGGTTCCTTTACCATGGATTTCACACTTGGAATTGGACGACCGAATAACCGATGACATATTTCACTTATCGATTTCCTTGGCCTTCATGGGCATGCAAGTGTAATCCATGCATATGGGAAGGTACTGTTTGTTTTTGTGGGTATGCACATGTAATGAAGGTGGTTCTTATATTGGCACATTCAGCGGCATAATTTAGCATTATAATATTTTAATATGTAGCATGGTTCCAAGTTCGATGAAAGCAATGAACTAATGCACAAGTGTCTTTGATATTCAGGGAAGTGCATATGAACCTTGATCTACACTTAGTCTCTATAACAAATTGACTATATTCCATGTAACCATGTATATTAATGCTCACATAGCAACCAACAAAAATCAATCAAACTTTGAAGAAAATTATATTATACCAAACATCAATTAAAACTATTTTTTATAATGAAAATGACCCAACAAAAGATGTAATTGGTCAGTGTGTAAGGAAAGTATGTTCATACTTTATCTTTTAATGTAATTGGAAACTGACTATTTTTTCATGAATTTCCCAAATTTATAAATTCCAAATACCTTTCAATAAAGTTGTTGAAAACTAAAACCCCTACAAACGAAATGAGAATCCAAGTAAATCATGCCATTTTAGTTATACTATCATTACAAACATAATCCAAAATTTTGTCATACTATTAACTAGCATTTGCACCAGATGCTGCAAAGGAAATGTCGTAAGTATTTCCAATGACACTTTCATATGTGTTTGAATTTTGCACAAGTTTGTGCCATAGAAGTTTTCCAAGGCTTATGATCAATTTTAGGATGCCTTTGAGGGACACATAATATAAAATTAGCAAAGGAACCTCTCATTATCATAAAAGCTCATAGTGTTGCAACCATATTGGCCTTCCACTGTATGGATGTGTTTGTTTTTTATTTTGAGCTCATGATGATCAGGGGTCAAACATTACACATGCTTATTAGGCACCTACCCACATTCTCATCATCATTCTCATTGAATTTTGTATTCTGGAACAACAGTGCACAAACATGCCTCCTTCGCTACACTTACTCATCAATATGGCACATATTAGCTCACTTCAAACTAGTTACAATAACTTGGGATATGGCTATTTTGTCTTATGATTGCCTCCTATGACTATTGCAAACTACTTCACATGCCTCCTATGGCCCTCTATATGTTTTTAGAGACAAGTTGTGGCTTCTACACATAAGAAGCTTATATTAGAGTTTCAATAATTTTCTTTTCGAAAAGCATCACAAATCCAAATTTCACCCATTATCAATATTTTATGTTGTATACATTAATTTAGTGATAGAAAGTAGTGTTAAAGTATTTGGAATGCTAGATAAAACATTGTTGAACTTTGCTAATAGTTTTGACACAAAAAAAGTAGTTTTGACACAACAAAAAATCAGTGGCATTATTGCACATACCATATACGATGAGCCCTTGCAGTTGTCCACTGCTCCATGCAAATAGAACAATTCAGAGCCTTCGTATCACTTGTCAGAAGAAGATGAATTATATCACTTGTGCTCTCATCTCCAGCTATATGAGAACTTGTGCCCTTCTTACTAATTTGCTGGGAGCGTTCGACTGTCAACTATTGAACATCTGGACTAATTATCAACATAAACTGATCAGCTTTTGATTGATGTTTTACTTCCCATTGCTGCCTTGACTCTTTAATCAGCTTTTGTGTTCCAATCACATGATGATCTTCTTGTTTCAGTTCAAGAAATGTTGTCAAAGTGGAACAAATTTGAGGTTTTTCTTTGACTTTCTCAACTTCCCTCTTGACAAACATTTGAAACTCTTGGTTCTTCTCAAAACTTCCTAACTTTTCTTTCAGAACTTGGACAGTTCCCCGCAAATAACAAATAATGTTTTCTCTCTATTTTATTTTCAAGTTATTCTCTAATTTCACCTGTTTCAAAGCCCTACCCCTTTCTAGAAATGCTTTTGAAAAGTCAACATTTTTCTCCTTTGCATTTTTCTTTTCTTCATTTACTTTTCTCAAGACATCTACCACTTTTTGTAGATAGTGCTCCTTTTCTTGTAGTTTATTTTCCAATTTTTCCTTTTCACAAGTCATGCTATGTAAATCAACCTTCCCCTAATTCTGTTCCCTCATATACTTCATATAATCAACACCTTGATTAATCAATTCCCTCGTATAATTACTATTGATGTAACTTTGGATCTAATCATTGAAACCCAAGAATACTCTTGATGAGGTTCCATGATACATTTCAAAATTGCTAAAGTTAGCAGTCTGCAAGATATTGTTCCATAGTTTCAGCACATTCATCAGCTAACTTGACCTTGATTCTTCGCAGAATTTCCCCTGCAACTCGAGAATCCAAACTATTCATCCCCCCATCCTTCCTCTCCACTCCCTTTTGCATTCGTACTCTTTCATTATCAACACTCCTCCCTTCCAAATCCACCAGTGGCAACAACTTCTGCTGTTTCTCCCCACATTGATCTCCTTCTCTGTCTTCAATCTTCCCCTCCCCTTTCATGTTCCCCATCTTTAACAATTCATCATCCTCCATCCCATTAATTTCATTCACTGAGAATACTCTTGATGAGATTCCATGATACATTTCAAAATTGCCGAAGTTAGCAGTCTGCAAGATATTGTTCCATAGTTTTAGCACATTCGTCAACTAACTTGACATTGATTCTCTGCCAACCTACCCCTGCAACTCAAGAATCCAAACTATTAATTCTCCCCATCCTTCCTCTTCACTCCCTTTTGCATTCATACTCCTTCAATATCGACACTCCTCCCTTCCAAATCCACCGGTGGCAACAACTTCTGCCATTTCTCCCTACACTGATCTCCTTCTCCATCTTCAATATTCCCCTCCCCTTTCGTGTTCCCCATCTTTAACAATTCATTATCCTCCATCCCATTGATTTCATTCACTCTCCTCTTCTTCAAAAATTCCATATCCTGCAATCCATTGATTTCATTTAATTTTCCCTTCTTCAACAATTCAAAATCCAACCCCCCGTTTTCTACAACCTGGTGCCACAAATCAGGTGCCTGCTCTCTAACAAGCAACACAATGTCAACATAATATGGGCAGACCAGTTAGTGACGTTTCCATTCATGCCTTCTTCAATGGCATCAAGAAATCCATAGTTGCAATGAGAAACATCAAAAATTCCTGAGAGATGCTCCATAACCAGAGAAGCCACGTACCTTGTAGTGTCATCCTTGATCATATCTATAGGGAACTCATGCATGAACCTTGTGTCATAAACTCCACACAATTCTTTCAATCTCCTTGCAAACCTTTCTTTCCAAACGTCATTTCCAATTTGCTTTCCAATGGAATTCTTGTTTTCAAACCAGTAACCCAACTTTTGGCCTTCGCTAGGCAGGCATGTTGCCCTGAAAATGTCTTCTTGATCCACTGATATTCTGTAAGCAAACACTGTAGAATAACTTGAGCTAATTTCGAAATTCAACCAAAACTCCTCAACTAAGTTCCAAACTTGACCTGGGACTTGCCTGATGGGTTCAACCTTTACAACGTAAGGCTTCAACCTAGACTTCTCCAGCGCTTGGAGCTTGTTTGGATTATCTGTTTCCAGCCACCTTGTGGGTTGTTGAGGCAATACGCATGGTTTTAACCCGTCCATATCTCTCCTCTCTGTGGTTTCAGAGAAGAAAAATTCAAATGAAAAGGGTTTATCATCATTGAAACCCGAGAACACTCTTGAAGAGTTTCCATGATAAATTTCAAGACTTCCTAAGTTAGCAGCAACTAGAAATGACTATGAAAATGAGATTCTGGTTCATGTTATGGGAAGTTGTTGGCTAGTATAACCAATCCTAGAGCATTGAGTATTAAAAAATTCCAATTGAGAATTTGAAGTTTTTGTTATAATACTCAGAAACATTTTCCAATTCTTCACAATTCCATGGCGACATGGTGGAAAAGGAGATGCAAACGAAGCAATAACCCTTCCTTCTTCAAATGGAGACCATTCCCGAGTGTGCCCCTTCTGCGGGAGAAATGGGAACTTCTTTACAAATTCAGGAATGCTTCACACAGATTCTAATCATTCCAGATAAGGCAAGAGATAGGTCTCCAATTACCAGTGAGAAGTTTGCACTTGATATTTGTAGGGGATAGGGAAAATCACATTTGCCTCTTGATTTTTAAGCATGGTTACATTTGAAGTATCTATCAAAAGCATATTTGCACTTCCATAGTCTCCGAGATCTTCCCATACTCTAGTCAAATCCTTATAACGTCCATGGAATTCATCGCCTTCTCGGTTGATTCTTGTCATGACACAGTCCTCAATTGAATAAGAAAGTATCCCACCGAAAATTGTAGTGCCTCCCAAAATGTGCTGTAGGACCAAATCATGCACTTCTCTAGGTTTCTCTAACCACAAAACCACCATGAATACAAACAAACAAGCTCACAAAATTGTGCAATCCTGAGGGGTGTACAAACACAATATAGGGATCCACATACAAGTTACCATGAGCAAAAGGAACCTTACTTTTGTGAACAAAATGTGACAAGATATATCCTATACTGATTACCAACAACTTGTCATGTTCCCTTGCTGGCCCTTCCTTCATCTTGTTTCTCTGTTCCAATTCCACCCATCTAGAGAATCTTCTGGACCGACTCATTGGAATTCCATGCATGCGGTTATCCAGGATATGATCTGCTGACTGAAATGTGATATCACTGCAATATTGCTCCAAAAGCTCTCCGAACTCTTGCACTAAGGCTTCCACCCATCCTTCAGGATTCGCTAGATATTGTTCAACAGTTTCACCACATTGCTTTGCTAACTAGACCTTAATCCTCTGCAAAACTACCCCTGCACCTTGATAATTCAAACCATTCATTCCCTCTTTCCTCTCTCCTTTCATTTGTACTCCTTAACTATTTTGGCTACCCACTTCCCCAAAATCCACCAATGCCAATGACAACCTGCACCTTTTCTCCTGATATTGATCTTCCTTACCTCTTTCAATCTTCCCTTCCCATTTCAAATTCCCCAATTCAAACCCATTTCCATTGATTTCATTCATTCTTATCTCCTTGAACAATTCAATATCCTGCAACTTGTTCTCATTCATTCTTCTTTTCTTCAACAATTCAACATCACCCCCTCCATTTTCTACAGCCTGCTGCCACAAATTAGGTGCCTGCTCTCTAACAAGCAATGCCGTTACAATATATGTAACATGCCATTTCCCATTAAATATGTTGTAGCGGGTCATTTCCCATTAAATTTGTAGACAGTAGAATCTTTAAAGTGAATGTAGATGGGTTGCCTTTGTTGCTGTGATTTCTACTATCAACATCTTTTCATCATGCTCTATTATATAAACACTATAAAAAAGAGAAGGCTTATAACATTTTTATAGTAATTTTAAGGGATAGGTTTGGAAGTTCAAGGCATCCCTAGACTCAAAACTCATCCTTACAATGAAATCTTTGCCTATATAATAAACAGACGATAGAATTTGATCTTTCAAATGTTAATGTTAAGTGAACACTGGTCATTTAGAAAAAATTGTTTTTCCCATTCTAATTGTAGCTTTAAATCAGGCATGATTTTTTAAAAACCCTAACTGTAATTTCAAATATCTTTTACACCAAGAAACATAAACAAACATATCGTTTTTCAAATGAAAAACTGAACAATGATTTCAAATCTTTCATTATAAGATCAGTTACAACAAATACTTGTTTAGTAGACATTTGATCAAAAACGTGACTCTCATTTGTTTTATCAAAGACTTTGTTCCCTTAGCATTCTATCAAACACTTCACATTCAGGGAAACAAGCATTTCATTAAACAATTTAGTTGGTTTGTGACGTCGTAATTACGTCGTAAGGCGTTTCCCTCTGCAATGAACTCCCCTAAATGCCTTTCTATCTTAATCGTAGCCGTTAGATCTTTTGTTAGATGATTGACCAAAAATCAATCGTCTGATTTAATAAAAAATGTTTTAAAACATTAAAAAACCTTAAAAAACGTTTCACTTTACATGCAATAAAAGGTGGATGACTAGGCACACAAAAACCAACAAGGTGGATCAGTAGGCGCACAACAGCCAACAATGCAGCAAATCCCTCTTCATCAGTCAGGCAAGTAAACGATACCATATTAAATTCTTATTCCTCTCCATTGGAATCTGTTGAAATTCACGATGAACCCCAAAAAATAATGAACAGAGAAGAGCTTTTGAAATGCCTCTGCGATGGATTTCCTGGGAGACAAACACAGATTAAAGAGCTCATATCGCTCGTTGGGGGTCCAAGGGATTTTATGACCCCATTGCTTGTTTATGGGGGCCCTTCCACTAGCAAAACCAGTGTAGTTTTAGATATATTTAAGCATTTGAACCGCCCTTTTGCCTATGCGAGCCATAGATCATGTTTTAGCCCTTGTCTGTTGTTTGAATCCATTCTGAACCAGCTAATATCCCACAGAAGAACGAAAGCTAATAACTATAGCAGTGCGAAGCGCTGCGAGAAAATTGCAGATTTTTTTTGTGTATTTGAAAGAAGCCTGTACTCAGGCCATTGAGAAAAAATATGAAAAGAAATTGGTAGGTGGGTCTATAGAATCTCGGAAAGATGGGGAACCAAGGTTTACAGGCTCTCCTCCTAGGGATTCCCAAAAAATCCCAGATAAATGGCTGAAGGAATCAGTGTTTAAGGGATCTCCCCACGAGGATACCCAAATAAGTCCAGAGAAAGGGTTCCAGGAATCAGTGTTTAAGGGCTCCCCTCGCAAGAATACCCAAAAAAGTCCAGAACAGGGGCTTAAGGGTTCCTCCAAAAAAAATAGAGGAAGGGGGCTTCAGGCTTCTGGTTGCGATGATCCTTCGTAGAAAGACAAAGGGAAGAGGGAAAATGATTCTTTTAGTAAAGAAGTCAGGAGATTGGATTTTCCAGAGGTGGTGTACTTGATATTTGACAATATTGAACTTCTACATGAGTGGAACAATGGTTTCAACCTCATCTCGACATTGTTCAAGCTATCTGATTTGACAAGAATGCCCAATTTGGGTTTGGTTTTTATTACGTCGTAATGTGTTTCCCTCTGAAATGAACTCCCCCAAATGCCTTTCTGTCTTAATCGTAGCCTCGGCATTGTTCAAGCTATCTGATTTGACAAGAATGCCCAATTTGGGTTTGATTTTTATTACGCCATAATGCGTTTCCCTCTGAAATGAATTCCCCCAAATGCCTTTCTGTCTTAATCGTAGCCGTTAGATCTTTTGTTAGATGATTGAACAAAAATCAGTCATATGATTTAATAAAAAATGTTTTAAAACATTAAAAAACCTTAAAAAAAGTTTCACTTTACATGCAATAAAAGGCGGATCACCAGGCACACAACAGCCAACAAGGCGTATCACCAGGCGCACAGCAGGCAACAATGGAGCAAATCCCTCTTCATCAGTCAGGCAAGTAAACGATACCATATTAAATTCTTATTCCTCTCCATTGGAATCTGTTGAAATTCGCGACGAACCCCAAAAAATAATGAACAGAGAAGAGCTTTTGAAATGCCTTTGCGATGGATTTCCCGGGTGACAAACACAGATTAAAGAGCTCATATCGCTCGTTGGGGGTCCAAGGGATTTTATGACCCCATTGCTTGTTTATGGGGGCCCTTCCACTGACAAAACCAGTGTAGTTTTAGATATATTTAAGTGTTTGAACCGCCCTTTTGCCTATGCGAGTTGTAGATTGTGTTTTAGCCCTCGTATGCTGTTTGAATCCATTATGAACCAGCTGATATCCCACAGAAGAATGAAAGCTAATAACTATAGCAGTGCGAAGCGCTGCGAGAAAATTGCAGATTTTGTTGTGTATATGAAAGAAGCCTGTATTTAGGCAATTGAGAAAAAATATGAAAAGAAATTGGTAGGTGGGTCTATAGAATCTCGAAAAGATGGGGAACCAAGGTTTACATGATCTCCTCCCAGGGATTCCCAAAAAATCCCAGATAAAGGGCTGAAGGAATCAGTGTTTAAGGGATCTCCCCACGAGGATACCCAAATAAGTCCAGAGAAAGGGTTTCAGGAATCAGGGTTTAAGGGCTCCCCTCGCAAGAATACCCAAAAAAGTCCAGAAAAGTGGCTTAAGGGTTCCTAAAAAAAAATACAGGAAGGGGGCTTCAGGCTTCTGGTTGCGATGATCCTTCGCAGAAAGACAAAGGGAAAAGGGAAAATGATTCTTTTAGTAAAGAAGTCAGGAGATTGGATTTTCTAGAGGTGGTGTACTTGATATTTGACAATTTTGAACTTCTGCATGAGTGGAACAATGGTTTCAACCTCATCTCGGCATTGTTCAAGCTATTTGATTTGACAAGAATGCCAAATTGGGGTTTGATTTTTATCAGCAATATCACTCCAGATTCCTTCTATTCCCATACTGGTGCTCTGGAGCCATTGACAATCTACTTTCGAGACCATACTGATGATGAGTTGTATCAAATCCTTATCAAAGGGCAACCTAATACTGAGTTGTATGCCTCATTTCTCAAGTAAGTACCTGTGCCTACCTTTTTCTTCAAATATGCTTATAGATTTCTGTTAATGAAACAATAATGCTCAAATCTTATTAGAAAAACACGAGGCAAATTTGGGTTCATGTGTCTACTATTTCTCTGCGTCGATAGGAGTATGTCGTAATGTGTAAATCTTGTTGATTGGCTCCTGTCAATGAGGTTATTAGTTTGGTTTGCTGAAAGTTCTGTCTCTTCCGTACACTATACACTTGCTTATTTTGTATGGGAAGATCCACCCAACAGCAAGAAAGTTGGGCTTCTCTGATCTTAGGTGTCCAAACCGTGCCACGGTTCTCTTTGCTGTTCAAGTTAAGGGGCTTTCAAAGTTTTTAAAAGTTTCAATGAAATATGTGGCTGCTTGATTTAAACTTGTTTTCTTTTTGTTTATGATATTGAACAATGCTATTTTGAAGCCCTTCAGTAGAGCTTGCAGGCAAGTTACAAAACTCTCTACAGAATTGGAACCTTTGTTTCAAAAATACTGTGAACCAATTAGCAAAGAAGCTGTGGTTCCCGATGAAAATGGAAAGCAGAGGCTGTTTTCTTATCTTGAGCCACACATTGCACCGGCCTTGAACCAAATATTCAATGTCCCTACTTCTAGAGACAAGGTTAGAAGGAAAATCATGACAAGAAGACAAGGTTTTGATGAAAAATACATGAAGATCTAGATTTTCATCTTTCTGTTTGTGGCAAGTACTTGCTCATCTCTGTGTCCATTGCATCAAGGAACCCTGTGACTCTTGATGCCACATTGTTTGATTCGTCTGGGGGATTAGATAATCGTAAACGAAAGAAAAAGTAAGAACTTTAGTTCCTTTGATCCTTTGCTTTTCTCCTTTTTTGTTTTTCTTTTCATCTGATTCTTAAAAATAAATTTAGTTGATTTCACATAAGGAAGGATCTGAATTCTTTTATCTAGAATTTCCAGCTGATCTGAATACTATGCCCTCTTTCCCATTTCATGGCAGCGAGAAGTTAACGTTTCCTCCATATAATTATGCAATCCCAAGCATCACTTTGGGAGTAATTATTGTATACTCTCTTTTGTTGGTTTGTGAATAGGAGTGTAAAATCCACAGAGAGAAAGGAACACGAGGAGCAAGAAAAGTTCCTTAAAGGTCCAGGGAGTTTCCCTCTGGAGAGGCTGCTTGCAATCTTCTAATGCATCACAGCAGTGGCAGATGAAGAATTGGAAAATCTACAATCTGACAATATATCTGCAGCTGATGAAAATGGTTTGGGGCCTATGGCTGATGCTCTTATGCAGCTCTCAACTCTTTGTAATATCAATCTTTTGTATAAAGGAACAAGCTGTCCCCTAGAAGGTGCTGCTAGATATCATTGCAACATCGATCAGGAACATGCAATGAAGGTATGCCTCTTTTTGTTTATGATTTATCAATGTTTAGTGTTGTTACGTTGTATTGAAAATATCGACTAAAATCTTTGATCATCACTTTGGCTGTGGGAAATAGGAATTTTATTTTTAATCCATCTCTTATTTGTTTATGATTGTAGATTGCGTGTAGTGTCAAATTTCCTTTGTGAAAATATCTCTATCGGTGATAATGACCTTGACAAGGACCATTTCTAGGCGTGTTGTTCAGTCACCTACTACAGAGGAAGTAAATCAGTTCAATTTGTGGGAGAAGGACAATTTATTGATTGTTAAATGTTGTATGTTGTGGGTAAAGGAGGTCACGTAATTATAAAAGATATGAACTATTTCACCTCATAACCCCAGGAGTTGTGAATAGCTCAGGTATGTTGTTCAGAGTCTGCAAATTAGATTATTCACAATAAAGTCGTACACAAAATTATATAGATTAATACACGGGATTTTTGTGGTAAAACCCTGACAACATGTCAAGGAAATATCTAGGGGCAAGACAATTAAGTTTTATTCTTCAGCAGAGTAATTGCATTCAGGCTTACGATACAACCTCCTCATCTGTGGGAACATATATGAATTAGACTCTATTACAATAGTTTTGTTAAGTATATTTAGTTTGTAAAACTGAATAACCACACCAACATTTGTGTTCTTCAATTTATGCCTTATGGCGTTTCAGATGAAGTATTCAAGTAAAATTAATGACAATATATATGAACAGTTTAAGCTATTTGAAAAATAGTGGATTTATGCATGAAACATATTCAACTAGAAATATGATGGGGAAAAACAAGAAATTCATTATATGTGAGAAGTAAAATGTTGGAGAATCTTCGCCTTTGAGGTTTGAGAAATGGACATGGCGATATATCACAACTAGAAAAATCTTGTTCATAGATGCAGATCATTGTTACAATTAACAATATATATCATATGCCAAAGATAAAACACAGGAAATTAACCCATGAAGTCAATGCAAGTAGAAACATCATAATAGAACCAATAGAGGAGAAAAACAAATTGTTTCACAAGTTACAATCAAGTTAGGCAATTGAGATAAACATATGCAATTTGGAAAATGGAAAGAAACTTTGAACCTGCTCCAATTTAATGTATAATTTTAATTTTAGATTGACTAGCGATAGCAAAACAATACATGTCACAATACAATCAACTATAAAATTGAAATAGATGTTGAATTTAAATAGATGTCTTTAAATTCATAGAGACCTTCCAAGTATTCCCTATGATTCATAGATGCTAAACCAGGTAGACCATCAGCATTGATTACAAGTATTCCCAATTATTCATAGATGGTAAACTAGGTAGACCATCTGCATTGATTACAAGTATTCCCCATGATTCATAGATGGTAAACCAGGTAGACCATCAGCATTAATTACAGTGCATAACCCCAAAGGAATCGTAAGAGTTGAACTTGTGGCATCCCATTTATGAGAAGTTCAATGTCTAACTCCAAGGCCAATCAAGCCAACCCCAGGGCTCAAAAATAAGATAATAAAAAATATATGCATTTGGTAATGAGGCGTGATACCTGTCATCTAGCTTAGAAAGGATATAGGTTGGTAACAATTGAAATAGACTTACAAATTAGCTAATTTAGAGAGTTTCTTTGTGGGCAAAATCAAGAATCTCATTCTAGATTACGACTTAAGTTGGGAATCAAACCCTACTCAACTAATGAAAGGACTGAAATTTGTTAAACCCCTTTCCAGCACTAATTTAAATATGTAGACTATAGATTGGTACTACCCAGGCACTCCCTAGGTGACATTATCAAGTAGCACATCGGTAGCTGCAGAGTGATTGATACAGATGTGGATGCTTCTTCTCCCTCCTCTACTTTTTACATCTATACCTAATGACAAGTAATGTGCACTTCCACAGTTTGTTGTAACTGGTGTACTTTTGAGCCCCATTGACCTCTCTTTTGGTCACCCATTGCCATTAATAAAATTAGTCTTATCTTATCTTCTGTCGTCCGTTAAGAGGAAATGGTACTGTAATATAAAAACAATACTAAATAGCCAGGACTAACTTTCACCAATTTAGATCCTCATCTAGGAGTGAGCACTTAGTGTCTATACTTTCTTTTCTATATTTGAGGCCAATGTACATCAAGAAATTACACTGTACAATACATGTATTCAAGAGACATCTGCTATCAATTCCATCTGAGCAACGACCATCTTAGTTACATACCATGAACCACGTAATCCAAATGTACGTCAAGAAATTAAACTGTACAAAACAATTATTCGAGCGACACCTCCCATCAGTTCTGTTTCAACAAAAGCAATCTCGGTTATTTACCTTGAATCTCAAAATTTTGACGACATGGTTCATGGTATACAACTGAGATTACTGTTTGCTGAAATGGAATTAATGGAAGGTGTCACTTGAATAATTGTTTTGTACAGTGTAATTTTTTGAGGTACAATGGCCTCAATAGCCATTGGGTTCTAGGCTTATTCTACATTACATCTTTAATATCAGAAGCAGGATCCAATTTTACCCATATTTAATATCGGAAGCAGGATCCAATTTTACCCAGATCTATATACATAATAATAATAGTGGATTGAGTACCATCAAAATTGTGTAATAAAATAAATTTTGTTATTAGTTTTTTTTTTTACAAATTTGATTTTTATTTTATTTGGTATAGAGAGTAGATGTTTGAAATTGTTGGTGTATAATCAGCCCATGCCATACATTTCAATAATGAACATTGCATGCAGTTTTGTTAATAATGTTTTTGCAATTCACTGTTAAAAAATTAGAATTAACCATATGTAGTGGAAGTAGGCAAGACCTATTTTCACACCATTTATGACTGAATTTTTTCAGATTTTATGAAGAAAATTGATATTTAAAATTCTCTTTCAAGAGGTTCTAGGGAATTTGTAATTGGAAAATATTATATCCATGGTTTATAAATTACTCACAAAAAAGTTCATTTAAAGTAAAATTCCAATTTCTATTGTGATGGGTTAGAAATGGTTTTAACTATTGACTTTTGTATTTTAATTTTCCCCTAGCTTTTAAATACATTTCAAACTCTTTAATTGGCTTCATGGATTGTGAATGCTTAGAATTATTGAGCTAAATATATGTATTATTAATGTCTTTTGCAAAACAACCCTTCACAACCACTATAAATAAAATAGACACTAAAATCTTTGAACCCCACACAATATTTAAAATTTTTAAATCAGTAATATTATTAAATAAACTAATAACATTTTTTTTTTTGAGAAATTTAAATTTTATAAATTCTCAATATTACTTGCAGTTATTCTTAGCTGTAAAAATTTTACACATTTAGGGACGAAAGGCACACTCATCATAAGTTTTACTTCATGAATTGGAAGGTTAGTGTACCAAAAGAAAAATATAGTATTTTCTCAGGAATTGCACGAGAGTAACAAGGTGCTCTACAGCCCAGTATGACATAGATGTTGTTACATATATATATGGCAATATCTAAAAAATAAATAAAATAGCATAGATCCATCTTAAACCCGGATTTGTCAAATACCAAGAGAGATCAAATAATAATAAAAATTTACACCTCAAGAAATTTGATCCCTCTCAGTACTTGATGAACCCAAATTTGATGAATCTACACTAGTTTTAATAAAACCCTTTAAAAAAATGTTTAAAAAATGTATTAAAACATCATCATTAAAAAAATTGAATAAAGTTGATCAGTTCAAAAATTTACAGAAACAGTTGAAACGCAATACAAAATCTTGTAAAAAGGCCAAGAAAATTTGGGATGACCATCCAAGGCACGAGCACTTCATACCTACCTCATTTAAAATGTTGTCAAAAAGATTTGATTGCAAGTAACATGGGACGCCATGTCCCAAATGTCCGTCAAAGATAGCAAAAAGCCCCAAATCATGATCTTCTACATGCCTATACTCTGTGACATGGTAGTCCTCCATATCATGCCTTGTTTTACCCTTCACTAAATGAAATCCATGAATTACTTTATTGTTTGGTAACTTGCAATGTCCTTTTCCTGTATCAGATGAGGATGGAGTGAAGCCAGCTGCCGTATTGTTGCCACTTTAGCAGCCATTGTAGCTAGTCAAGCATTGATTACAACAACATTCTCAATCATAAGACAGTCCATGGCTCTTAGTTGCTTCCCTTGAGTGAATATTGTTCATACCTCACAAAATTACGAGGGTTAGATCTATTCACCTGAAGTTAACTATGTTCTCATGGTTATCTGCCTTGCAATTGTCGTAGGATTCCGGGATGGAACACAATTTGGCAATGCATATGGTAAGAATATACGAATTTATATCTGACAACCGAATTTGGTAGTTTTTATCGATTCTTTTGAGTTTCCAAGGATAATTTTAGGTGTTTGGTGGTGCAGGGGTTGCAGTGGTTGGGGTCATGTTCATTACAACGTGCGTAGTAACCTTGGTCATGCTTTTGGTTTGGAACATGCATGTTTTTCTTATGCTACCCTTCACTCCATTTTTTGCTATCTTTGAAGGCGTTTATCTATCATCTATATTGAAAAAGGTGCCACAGGGAGGTTGGTGTCCCTTCCTAATTGCAACAATTTTGGTCATGCTTGTGGTTTGGAACATGCATGTTTTTCTTATACTACCATTCACTCTGTTTTTTGCTATCTTTGAAGGAGTTTATCTATCATCTGTATTGAATAAGGTGCCACAGGGTGGTTGGTGTCCCTTCGTCATTGCAACAATTTTTCTGACCATAATGTTCTCTTGGAAATAAGGAAGGTAGAAAAAGTATAAATATTTAGCACGGAGAAAACTCAGCATAGAAGATTTGAATGGATTGATTGTTGGGGTGAATTCACTTGTACCAGGAATTCATTTCTTTTGCAGTGACCTTATTTCTGACTTACCACTGATTATTGAGCATTATGTAAAGAATGTGGGGTCTCTGCATGAAGTTCTTATCATTGTCACCATAAGAATGGTTCGAGTCAAGACAATACTTTTGTCGGAGAGATTTATGGTTGGAAAACTAGAGCCAAAAGGCGTATATAAATGTGTAGCCCAATATGGTTACAAAGATGCCCCAAACATTGAAGGCTCTGAATTTATCAACCAGGTTTTTGAAAGCATAAAAGACTATCTCAAGCTTAGAGGAACTCATTCCTCCTCACATGATAGAAGTTATGCAAGCAGAAATACAGTGGAAGAAGGTAACTACTCTTAGGTGAGGAATTGTAGTAGAATGAATTGGCAAAGAATATAAGGTTTGTGTATCTTCTAGGAAAAATCACATTGAAGACTAATAAGAGCGCTAGGCCTTTTGAAGGATTACTAATTGACAAGCTCTATAGGTTTCTCCAAAACAATTGTAGGTTGACTCTGTCTCCCTACAATATACCACTTGTGCATTTACTTCAAGTAAGAATGGTGCAAGAAATTTAGAGTTCGTTCACACAAAACTGTTAGAAGACAATGAAATTATAATCTTTTATTCATAATAAAACTTTTAGGGCTGTAAAGTTCTTGATCACTCAAAAATAAGATATAATTTTGTACTATTGTTACTATTTTAATAGATTTATAAGATTTCAAAATGCAAATTTCTGTTGAGATCAGAAGAAATAAGCATTGAGTTTTTTTACCATTTCTGCAATAAATCATGAATCATGTAGATTGAACTGGTACATACATGTTTAATGTTTTGTGAGTGGTGGAATGGAAAAAAATGATAACAGCTCATTACTTTTCAGTTTCAATCCTTATTTTACAGTAAGGCTCTTATCTTTTGATGAAATGTGGAGGCTGGTAAATTAAAATTTTCAAGAAATCCCAGGTAGAGTTTGTTAAGCGGGAATTTTAAATTTTAATAGTAACTCCTTTCTATCCTTTTTCCTCGGAAATTTGTACACTCTCGGGTTGTTTGGGGCTAAGTACCAGTTCATGTGTTACAAGCCCAAGCCACCAAACAACACTTTTACGATGTTGGGTCCCTTCAAATTCTGAATCTAAGAAGCCCCATAGGAGCAACAAAATGAAAATGATACCTAGAAAATCACTCTTCTTGCCTAAGCCACCAAAAGGCACCAACCCTAGTAAGGCTTAAGGAGGATGAGCGATAATTATAAGGATCCCATGCTTCCACTATACTCTTTATTGCTTTATGATCCAATATGTTTCTCATCCTACCTTTCCATTTTGTTTTGAATGTGGAGTCTTTATAGCGTAAGCCCATGTAACAATATTCAAAATGTGGATAGAGTTGCTTTACAATATCTGTAGATGACGGTATGAAAAATTGTTTTATTATTATTGTTTTGATTTAATGTTTCATTATGCATACTAAATCTTTTTTGCATATAAAACCAAATTTTAAATGTTTACTCATTTACAAATACTACAACACATACCCCTTTTTCTGATTGACGTTTATGAGTAGTAGGCCAAAACTTGCCAAACACTTCAATTTCTTTTCCAAAATTTCAAAGATGCCCATTTGAAAAACCTTAAAATAATGTACAAAAACACGTTCACATAAACAACAACTACTACATGGATAATGGATAACCTCTACCTGACATTAACTATAACTCATTATCATCCACCCATGCTTTCAAGAATGTCCATTCACATGTTGCTATTCTTCCACAAACTACTATTACTTACAAAATATCCCTATTCAAAACACACATAACTAATAGTTTCAAGTGTAACTCAATATCATCCACACTTGCTTTCAACAATGTTCATTCACATGTCACTATTCTTCTACACACTATTATTTACAAAATATCCATATTCCGCATACACATAACTAACAATTTCAATTGCAACTCATTATCATCCACCCTGGCTTTCAACAATGCTCATTCACATGTCGCTATTCTTCCACACTCTATGCCTTACGACGTTTCCTTTGCAACATCAAGTGCAAATGCTAGTTTTTAGTACCTAATAAATCCTCAATCTGTACTTCACAACATCTAGTGTGATGGTTAAGAATTGATAAACAGTGCATTTGTTATGAAACCAGCTCAAGAAAAGATAGAAAAGATAGATCAACGACTTAGAATTCAGCCTCTTCGAGGGGGAAACCCCCTTTACATTACATAAATGAACAATTCTTGGATGATTCAAATGACAAAACCTCCTTTCTATATATAGGAGTCTAAAGAGTCACAATATACTACTAGTGTAGGGCCTAACACCATTAATCACAAACCTTAAAAGTGATGGTGAGATGATCTCCCTCAGCATTCATCTTCTTCTTCTTGGCTGGTCAGTTTACCGCCATGAAATTCCGTGGGAAGTATCTGGCCCGACGGCTCCTCTCCCATTAGCCACTGGAGAGTCTGTTCCATCGAATACATCCAGGGGCTCAAAACTATTATAAGAACAGTGCCCATATTCTCATGCCGAATTGCCAATCAAGTCATAGTCGCACAAAAAAACACGTTTGTCATTATGCAGGCCCAGACAATGGACTAGAGGCTCGGCTCCAACGACTTCCAAATACCCGCAGGATCGTTCTCCATCTTCTCCGTCTTCTCCCTACTGACTCTCATCGCATGATTGCCATGTCATTTCTTGCAGGTTATGTTTCAAGTTTTATGTTTATTTCCTATTTAAGTGTTGTAACATTTTAAAAGGTTGTGTTCAGTTTTATGTTTATTTTCTACGTAGTGTGGTATTTTTTACAATTAAACTAATGTGTATGAAGGTGAATACAATTATTATTTTATTGATTTAAAATTTAAAAGATATAATGTTTTGATATTTATTTATGAGTTTAGATCATTTTTATATAATAAATGTAGTTTTGAATTGGTGAAAGAATATATAATGTTTAAAATATTATTAAATTAAAATAATAATAACCAATAATAAATAAATAAATAATAATAATAATAGGAAAAATAAAATAAAAAATATATAATTACAAAGAAAAAATATAAATGAAAAGAGATTTATTTTATGAGAAAGTAAAAGAGTAAAAATAGAATAAATTTATGGAAAAATTAAAAATAAAAAAATAAGTAAAAGTAAATTATGGGAAAATAACTAAGTTAAAAAATAAAAATAAAAAAATTATATGATAACACAAATCCCCTTGGATCTGGGTGTACAAGTGGTGATCAAAAGTATTGAGGGCCTTCATGACAACTAGATTGAGTGCATTAATGGTTAAAGGACTGCTACGCACCCTGGCTACCATCACCATAGGTCTCATTCACCAAATGATATGTGTTGGTTGGACGACGGAGTATTAGCATTTAATGTTGTTTCTCTATGTAGGTGCTTGTTCAGGCTACCATTGACATTGCTAAGAATGAAGTGGAGGTTGACACAAATCGACAACCATGGGCATGAGCTTGGTCATCCTAGGAGAGAAAGGAGGGGCAGAGGTCACCGACCTCCTCCTCCATGCATGCCCCAAGAGCAGAACAATTTGATGAGGATCTTTTGTAGTGCATTAAAAGAATGATTGTGGAACTATGAGCGAAGGAGATAGGAAATAATGGGGATGACCAATGGGTGCTGAGGAACTTGCTCGGCCGACACTTGCAGGATTAGGAAGAGTGAATGTGGTGGAAGACCAAATGATTGACCTAGACTTTCATCTCATCTAGGCTAAAGCGACTCTGTGTGTTCTAGCTAGTGCTATGGGAATTCAGTTCCCTCGACCACCCCCACCTCCAACACCCTCCAACTCCTCGTTTGGCTCAAACTCTCCTTCTTCGAGTCCTCCAGACTAAGTTTCTCAAAGTGAAAAACCACCCATCCTTGAGAAGTCGAGGCCAATGTTCAAGATGGAGAAGACCTCTGAAAAAGAAGGGTCATTAAGCAAAAATGTGAAGGAACAAACCACTAATAGCAGGGCAATAACACAAGACAAACAAACAAAAGAGGAACTATAGAAAGATGCTGACACTAACTTTGACAGAACACTTATCGAGTGGGAAATACCACCATGGCTAAAGGAAGGTTAGAATGATCCCTTCAATCAACTCTAGGCATGGCTTTGACTGCTACCAGTAATCAGGAAAGGCCTTTTTAGTCTTTATTACTCATTTGCATATTAGTTTTATTTTTTGCAGTTATAATTAGTTTCGTGACATTAAGGGAATCCATATGGTTTCCCATCTATGGGTAGATGGCCATCCCTAAGACATGCACAATGCTAGTCCCAAGTTAGATAAGCATTTTTTTGTTTGCATATGATCAATTCAGACACTTCTTATTAAATAATTAATATGTCTGTACTTTATGTAAATTCTCAGTAATCTAATGAAATTTTACTTACAAAAGGGAAAACATGGATTATGTACATGAAGAATTTCCTTGTATTTGTGAAACAAATTGTTTTATTTAATAAATGAGAAGGAGGATGTGAGGCATTCATTTCCTATAATACTTCTAGAATAGGAATGATTCACTAGGAAAGGTAGTAAATTAAGGACTCAAGGTTTGCCAATTCTAGAAAGAAATAATGTAGTTGAGCCTATGGTTGGGGGAGATTCATCCCCAACACATTTGTTGTAGTCAACACAATCATAATAGCCTAGTGTTCACAAGTATAAATAAGTTGGGCTCTTCATTTCCTAGCTATGATTCCTCCCACTCATGTATCATGTAGATTATGTAATTATTAATGAATACTTTTTCATGTTGTTCATTAATGGTCTTGAATTTCTGTAAGTAATTTTATATGTTTTAATATTGTGCCATTATATATGGTATCAAAACCAAGCTCCATTTCTAATGGACCTTTGAGATTCTATGATTTTTATTAAAAACATTATTAGGATGAAATAAAATAAAATGAAGAATCAAACCTAGACTAATAAGAAATTAGGTATAAATATTGTAGCTTATGTGCTGTGTAGTATGGGTGAAGAGTCAAGAGGGTTCGCAATGCATGCATGAATAGTAATCTAGTATATTTGAGGATTTTCTCAATTCTAAGAACATGGACTCGTATGAGTTCTACTTAATCATCACTTTAACAAATATTCCTAAATGTTTTTAAAACCCCAAAACCCAAAAATAGTTTTGGAGATGATGCAAAGATATTTACATGTTAGCAAAGTAATTTATGGCCTTTGAGAATCTCATACAAGTTCATTGATAAAATATTAAAAGTGAGATGTCAATATAATATATATATATATTATATGATATATATCTATATATTATATATTAATAATTATATTATATATATTATATTATATATATATATATATAATATATTATATATTATATATATATATATTTTATATATATATTATTATTAATATTATATTTTTTTATAATATAATTATATCTATATTATATATATTAAGAAATGGTTATGGGTTTTATGTTAAAGCAATTTGGTTTAAAGGCCAAAACCTTTTACATAGGGAACATTATCTTCTTCTTCTACACTCAAAATAATCCAAAAAAAGTTGATTTTCATGCTCCTCTGTCTACACGCAACTGTTTGAAACAAACTATCCTTATATGATCTCCTTAACACTCCAAAAACTATTATGAATTTACAGTACATAGATTATAACAACAAACAAAACTAATCATCAGGGTTCACCCCTAGATTAGGGGTGTCTTCAATTCCATTATTTACAAATATTGGCAGTGAAGGAGAGGACTCTTCCCTGGATACCAACATCTTCAAGTCTGAATTCGACTCTTATTGCACCCCAAAGACTTCAACTTCTTCATTGCTCCCCCCAACTTATTATGATTTAGGTAGGATGGTCAAATTACCCATCTTGATGGTCAATAAGTCAGTCTCCACCTGCAAACTTGCCAATTTAGCCTCCAACATATTCAACTTCTGGTTGAGCAAGTCAAAATGGGTTCACAATTCAATCAAAATCATTTCTCTCTTCTTGGAAATTAAGCTTATAATGAACTCCATGGAAGCCAACAGTTGGGATAAATAGAAATTGATATCCTCATTCTCAGAGCTGTGATGATTCTCCATTAGAGGTTCACATCACAGTCTTTTGATTCTCCCATATGGAATGATAATCAGATGGAAAAACCTACAAGAGAAATATCATACCTCATTTTATAACCATACAATTATGCCTTCATTGAATCAACTATCCTCCCTTCGCCTTCAATGCTACAATGTTTTCCACGCAAATGCCAGACATAGGAATCCAAAACCATAATTCTCATTCTACAAATTGTGCCCTGATCCATTAATGTCTGCATGCCCAAGCATATTTCCTGGTAATAAAAAGTGATGTTAATTCTAAGACTCCACTAGAATTTACTAACATTAAGGTTCTTTAATTTGTCCACTCACAGTTCTTGAATTACATGGGTGCTTTGGATGAGACCATAGATCCAAACCTCAACATGGAAAAATGGCTGCCAAAATAATAAGAATGAGAGGGATTATAACATTACGCCCGTGTATGCTCTAACAGTGGAACAACATACATCCCATCCCTTAATTTGATTTATGACTCCAAGTGCTAGCTTCGAAATCATACTTGTCTTGGAAAGGGCTTATGGATTTGACTTCCATTATCCAAGACCAACACTCTTTGTTCCAAGGTGGCATCCTTGTTTACTAAAGAATCTACAACTGGATTGAGGTTTCTTTTAATATGATAAAATTAAACTGTCAATTTTAGCAATTTGGAGAATTATCCTATGCAGAATGGGAATTTGAGTTTGTTTTTAGTTCTCTTTTATCTTTACCACTTGATTGATTACAATCATTGAGTCACCAAAGATGGATAGATGATGGATTTCCCTTGAAATTCCAAGTCTAATAATTTCCATAATGCTAGATATTCATCCTGGTTGTTAGTTGAAGTTCATAAACCCCAAGAATACTAAATCTCTCTTTCTTCGTTGAGGAAAAAAATAACACCTCTCACCCTAGCCTCCTCTGGGTTTCCCTTTGAAGCTTCATCAAGAAAAGGGAACACCTCTCCTTATTTCTCCTCCAATTCTTAAATTCATCACGATCCATTATGATTAAGGAATATTTATCAGCAAAGGGCTTAAAATTGAAGCTACCATCATGATTATAAGGTTGACCCAAATTGAACCAATCCCTTTCACTCGATGATAACACATTTAACTCCTTTGGATCATAGCCTCGAGCTGAAATTGTCTCAAAGAGAATCTGGGTTGCTTTGAGGGTTGATTTAATTGGATTGGGATGTGAAATGTTGAAAATTACTTGGTTGTGAGCTAGCCAAATCACCTAGCACAAATAGTTTGGAAGTGCCATCTATCACCTCATAAAAACTGGATTTTATTAACATTGCCAGGGAATTTTTGACTCCACTGCTCAAACATTTCCTGCCAACTCTTAGGGATGGAAGAGTTATTTATCACCTTTTCTAGCGCTAGCTTCCATACCTCCACTGTGAATGAATACTAATGAAAGACATGATAAATATTTGCTTCAACCTTCTCACATAAAGCACACTAGGAGGGCCCATGGATGTTTCATTTCTAAGATTTTACACAGTCAAAATTTTCGGGTGAACCAACTCCTAACAAACAATATTAATTTTGGGTAGTCCATCTTTGTTCCAAATTCTCCTCCATAACTAGTTTGTAGTGTAACACCCCCGCCCCACCACGCCCCCACCCCCCACACACACAACTTTTACCCACATTTACAAGCTCAACAGGGTAAACATGAGCTGAGAGTTACTATACATGACTTGAGCTCCAAGATTTTGTTATGGAAATGGGGTCTAACTTACCAACTTGTCCAACACTTCCTGAAACACTCACGAACACCTGAGCACACCATCAACAACTTGATTCCATTGATGAATTTTTCCTTGAGTCTTGGCCACTCGACCTATCTAACAACCCAACCAAATGCACAAAAGGAAGTCAATGTGGCTAAAGGCTTCCAACCTCATGGATGACCCATTCTCCCAACCGCTGCAACCGCTTGGATGATACAAATTCAATGTGGTTGAGGCAAAAGATTCCTAGTTTCAAAGTTTGGTTCTAGAAACTTAAGCCAACAATCATCCAACTGCCCATATCCTTCCAGAAATCCATCATTGACCTGTGCAAGTCTTCATGCGCTATTCTTGGATTTGTTCCTACTCAAGCTTGGCAAATACATGATAATTATTTCTGTAAACACTTGGTAAACATACACATATAAGTCATGAATGCATAATTGTTCACTATGTCATTAGTTTCATTAGAAATTCATCAATAAGGCTTACTTCACTCTCTTTCTAGTTGCAACAACACATATTAGCTCATGCATTCAAATATATAACTAAGATATTGTCAAATCAGGGAATATAACCATAACAAGAGCATATCACATAATGATAAATATACCATGCTTATAACCAATATTTAACCATAAATAAACCATGACAAGCCTGTCATATAATCATATATCAAACCAAAAATTGTGCTCATTGATCTCATTAAATAATAACACATATTACCATATACAAATGCCAACCAAGTAAGGGACTTCCAGGTACCACTCGACCATAGATTGGGGTTGAACCAAATCTCTCTTTAAGCCCAATCACCCCCATGCCATATTTTAATCATGAATGTGGGATCACATGGGATAAACCAAAACAGAACCAACCAAGGCTTCCAGAGGCTAAACAACCTCAACCCTTAACCACAGTGATTTCACCTAAACTAGTCCATAAATCACTAGTCACCAAAACAATCCTGGATGCCTCACACTTTCCTCACCATATAGAGAGGAATTTTCTTGTCTCCACTTGCCTATCGAGGGCTTTTGAAAGAAAACCATCTCCACCCCCAACCCTTGGGATTTTCCTGAGACCACCTCACCTGGATTTGATAATCCAAAACTTAAACAAGGATGAATCCCATCACACCATGGCTATCCAGGAAATGACAGGGTAAGGGTATAACCACTGTCAATCCAGGAAAATCCCATGCATATGACAACAAAGTAATGACATAAACCAAATGCATGCACCATACATTCAAATCCCAACAAGGAAATCACGCATGCAACCTGTTACTTGGAAAATATTCCCGCTTTAGCTACTCTTCCAATCTTCTCCTTGCGTTCCCTTGCTTCCTTTGCTTGTAATTTTCTTGCTTGCTTGTGTGTGTCCAAGTGCTCTCTCTCTCCTCTTGGAGTTCGATTTATGAAACTAATCTAAACCTGATCAAAAGCTAAAAATTGATCATAAGCCATCAATTGTTTCTCAGGTGTCTTTTTATCATTGATGCATGGTGTCTCTTCCTTTCATTTTCCTCTTTTCTTAATTTTCCTTAATTTTCTCTTTAATTTCACTTGCATGCATATTCTTGTCTCTCCATATTCATTTTCTCCAATTTTCCTTTATTTCCTTAATTAATTTCCATTTATTTCCTTTCGCTGTTGCCAATGTCAGTGACAATTTCCATAACCATTAATTAACCACAAGTGTTACCCACTTTATTTTTTTTCCTTGCATTCAACTTGAGATACGTGTCCCATGATCTTGGTCTTATTTTTATTTACATGGTTACTTAACCTGGGGCTATTACATGGAGGAGGATGAGGGAAGTTTTGAATCAATAGTTCATAACCCGCTCAAACTGTGTATATGTTTTTTCTTACTCAACCCATCCAAATTAGTTGATCCAAACTGGAGGTGACAATTGGGGAAAACCCTTTAAGGCTTTAAGCAAAGATCCAATGTGGTTATATAAAATGTGAGGGGACATTAGGACAATTCCATCCAATCCATTGTCCATTATGGTCCCACTACGAAATATCATTGAACTTTGTAAATCCTTTTCTAACATCCATGATGCCAACTCCATGACTCCATCATTTTCTTTTGCAATCTCTGCGTATGGGATTCGATCTTTCCAAAGATGAACACGAGCTCAATTTCTTGTTTTCCATCCCAACTTGTCAATGATGGATGGGACTACTGGTGAGCCTTAGTATTGCACCAAGAGTGTTGTAACTTTCATAGACTCTTCAACTTTACTTTATCAACTCGGGGTTATGTACAAACTTAGAGGTGACAATGCTATATACACAGTAGACGCATCATCCTACTCTTGCCACCCTCAACTGGGTCACTTGATTATTAGGGATCCAGACCATTCCTCTACTAAACTGAAAGGAGTCTAACTACTGAAAGAAGAATGTAAAGCCTAGTCTTAGTGTAGAGAAAGTAAATGCCTTTTAACTCAGGAAATGAAATCTACCAACTTGTAAATGCTATGAAATGACACAAATCTTATGCTAATTTGCAGAAAGTGTAGAAATTTTGAATAATAAACACATATTCAATGGATATTATCCTGATCATGTACTATTGCAGAATACATACACAATACATAAGATACTCTACGTTGATCATCAATATAGCAGCATCAATAACAATAAAACATCAAGAGCATGCAGACATTAACACAATATGTAACCCAGGGAAAGCTTACAGCTGAAAACCCCACACTATCTGTATATTAATGATTGAGAACATGTAACATTACAGTAGTCAATACTTCTCACAAGTATTCATCACTATCTCCACCTGTTACACACAATACAACTCAGCTCTGATCTCCAAATCTATTCCACTGCTTGCCTGCCTCCACTGCTCAATCCCTGCTCAAGAATGGATGAGAATGGTTGAACCAAACTCGTATTTACCTCAAAAGAATCACTCACACTGGGAATCACATGAGCAGAGGCTATAATCACTTGGTATTGGCCAATTCTCATTGGCATAACTTAATCCCATTGATTGTGCAAATCCTCATGCACAATATAGTCACAACTGATAGCAATCTGATTCTCTAACACATGTCCCTGCTGAACTGAACATGCACTGACATGCAACTGAGCTAACTGATGTATTCATTAGTTGTATTATGAGTTAATAACTTGTGAATTAATTAATAACTAATTCACCCAACTCATCTCTAGTCTATTTGCCAGTTAGACTAAATACAACCAGTTTAACAAAGCTAAACTGAACACAACTCCATCAACTTCACAATCAACTCCACCAAACTCAACTGATTGAGTTCTAACTGAAGTCATGAATGCAACAACTCAACTGACTCAAAAGAAAAGCGTACTTCTGACAACTGCATGTGCCACCTCTGTAGCTCAAACTGAAGTGCTCCAAGAGAATAAGATTAAGTTTATAGTCCAAATATTATTGTGAGATAATAATATTTGACTTTTCTATTTTTGACAGCCAGTCTAAAAATAGACTTGATCACTCACACTGTGATCACTCACACTCTCATCAAAAATAGAAGTCCATCTATTTTTCCCAACTTGATCAATCATCCATAAACAGCAACCTGCAATCCATAGACATGATCCATATGTC